>BQNB010018476.1:1721-42150 GCA_026074375.1 Tanacetum coccineum | reverse complement strand
AGTCTTCAAACAGTTGTAATCTTTCCACCAGCAACACTGAGCAGCAGTAACTTCTAAGAATCCATGAAGTCTTTTAAGACCCAACACATAGTTTATCCTTGACATATTTTAGTTTTGGTAAACCAATCACGACATCCTTCTTTGAAAGCAAGTTGATGTAGTCGAAGTTAAGATGAGAAAGTTGATATTCCACAAAAACCCCTCAATAATATATATATAATACATATACATAAGTAAAGTATCATACAAATTATTCTTAGGAAAGAATAATAAGTAATCAACACGGGTATCGTTCTTCTCGGTGAGAGGTGAATGGAAATTTACGTTCAGGTTGTAAATCGAGCTTGATTTTCATTTAAGTTTTGGTTTTGAATTCTAAATCTAAAGGCACGCTAAACTAGAAATTAAATCAATTTAAAAACCTAACGACATTTAAAAGCAAATTAAAACAAACTAAATAACCAAATAAGACAAAATAATGCTCTAAAAACTCAAAATGCAAATTTCTTAAACCTAAATGACTTAAACTAATTTTTAAAAGAAAGAATTTTTTTTTTGTATTTTTATTATTTTTAAAACTAATTTTAAAGCTTTTTAAACTAAAAATTCAATTAAAAATATTAAATGAAAACTAAAAATTCTAAAAAAGTATGGAAAATACTAGAACTAATAATAAAGGTTTAGAAAGAAAAAGGGAGTTCACAACTTATTTCAATAAGCTGTGAAAAATCAAATAAGATGTTAAAGCTAAATCCTAAAATGCATATATGAATTAAGTGGTGCAAGGGTCTAATGAAAAAGACCCAATGGCGCGTTGGTTGAGGTGTTGGTGTTGTGTGAGGGAGGTCACATGTTCGAGTCCTGTGACTGTCCCTTTTTATAAAACATTTTTTTAATTTTCTTTTTGAAAAAGCTAAAGAATAAGCTAAAATGAACAACTTTAATAAAGAGCTTTTTACTAGATCTTATTAATAAGCTAAAAAAACTTAATCTAAAATGACAGTTTGCTTCATTAAGACTATTAGACAATTAGCTTAAACTGTTTTGCTTTTTAAGACTAAATAAGCTAAAGGTAAACCAAAATAAGCTAAAACAGATATTAACCTAAACTTAATAAGCTAAAAAGAAACTAGAAATAAGCAGATGATATAAGCTAATAAGCACCAAAAAGCTTAAAGACAGCAGACTCAAAAACAGTTTAAAAGAACTTTAACTAAATTTTAAGCTAATAATTTGAACAAATAAGCACTAAGAAAAAGCTAATTGCTGAAAACAGATTAAGACTTAGACCAAATGAGCACTAATGACTAAAAATAAGCAACTATAATAAGCTGAAAAGCACCAAAATCACTAGGACATTTGACACAAAAAACATATTTAAAGGACTTTTGACATAAATTTAAGCTAAGATTGAAGACTAATAAGCACAAGGTAAAAGCTAAAAGTGAAAAACAGATAAAATACTAGACTCAAATGACTAAAATAAGCTGGACTTAAAAAGACTTGTTTAAGAAATAAGTTAGAATAAGACTGATGAAATGACAGATAACTCATGCTTGTTTTTTTGGCTTTTTAAGGATAAATGACTACTTTAAGCTTTAAAATTAAGACTCAAAAACTGACTTTGACACACTACAAACTAAAAACAGATGAAAATCACACTCCAATAAGCTAAATTTAATCAACCTTAATCAAAATTAAACTATATCTTAACCACTATGGATCTGCAATAAGAAGCTTTTTACTTGACTGATTTATGATCTAAAACATTTAAAATGTTTTTCCTACAACTACTACTCAAAACAGATGCATTATGATGCTCTTAGAAACCATATTGAACACAAAAAGCACACCTCAAATACATTTCTAAGAAAATACTCAAATAAGCTATTTGGAAAGCATTTAGACTTGCAAACCTGAATTCAAACTACAAACTTAACAAAACTATACCTAAGCTTCTGAAAACTATTATAAAGACTTAAATTGAGCTTATTAAAACCAACTTAATGACCAAAAATGACTTTAGCAGTCTTAACTTATGTTAAGACTGCTTGACCCAAACACCCCTTTAAACTTTTGGAATCCAATTTTAAACTAAAATAGGCTTTTTTAAGCATCAAACTATGAAAACAGATTAAGCACAACTATATTAAAGTACATTTAAGCAGTAACTTCAGAGAAATAAGCACTAACCAATAAGCCAAGCTTATTGACAGATTTGACTATTTTTGGCTATAATGATCAAACAACTATAAAACTTGAATTAAGCTGATAATAAACTAAGATCTACACATTATAAGATGACATGAGATAGAATAAGCACAAATGAAACAAAATTAAGCACTTAAAAAGCAAATTAAGTAAATCTAATAGATAAAACAAAATTTAAGATAAAAATTGAAAACTAGAACTCACTTGTGTCCTTTGCTTAAACAAGGACTGAAACTGCTCTTAGAGCTTGTCTACAAGCTCCAGCTTATCAGAGATAAGCTGGTAAAGTCCCTATAAGCTCATCCATTTCTGGCTTATCTTCCAAGAAGCTCAAAACCACAATACTTAACCAATTTGATGTATAATTAATCAGCTTGTACAAATAAGCTTTGGAAGCTTATTTGTACAAATTAACACTAAATTGAGACTTATACAGCTTATAAAAGCTTATTATGGCTTAATATGAATTCAAGGTGAATTTTGCATAAGAATAAAAACATTAATGTAAAGGATAATTAAGCTGAAAATATAACTTTTTATTAATTCATAAAAACGAGTACAAAGCTTAAAAAGAAAATACGAGTTTTAATAAGCTAAAAATTTAAGCTAACCTAACCTAATCCTACACTACTCCTACTCTAGATGGATTCTACTGTATGAATGAGCTATCTTTTTATAGCATCTGAGGGAAGCTTCTAGCCTTTTAGGAGAGTCACCCATCTTCTAATCCTGACCCTTCAATCTCAATCCATCTTTTAAGCACCCTTGATCATACTCCACGTTTCTCAACCAATCAAAACCTTTAGGATTGCCAGCGTGGCTATGCCAGACGTGTCAGGGATCCTTCTAGAAACTCAGGAGCGTGCGTGTGGAGTGAAGGAGTGGATTTACCCTGCGTGTGTTGTTTGTGTAAATGTAAAAGAGGGAGGGAAAGAGGATGTACAGTAACTTAACCTTGTGTGTGTATAAATCTTTGACTTGGACTGGGTAATAGGATATAGGCTTTTGTTTTACTTGGGCCGGATAAGGAAATGGATTTGGTAAAAGACTTTTGGACTTAGATTTGTAAATGGGTTAAGGCTTATAGGTTTATAAGGTATAAATCTTAATGGGCTGACCCGGCCTATTAAATGGGTATGGGTTGGCCCATTTAAAGATGTATACGCCTTCGGCTTTGATTTCTTGCACTCTTTCCATTCCCGTGCTCGGTTTTGTCCGTTTTGCTTTATTTTTGTCCTTTTGTGATATATCCGTTACCTGCAAGACACAATTAACAAAACACACATATACAATGCATTTTTCATGTATTTTTGGTTCATTATTGGTCTTTTTAGCTTTATATTAAGAAATAAATGATATGTGTTTAAGCACATATCAATTACCTTAAGCAAACCAAAGAAGATGCTGACACACTCCGTGAGATTGTAGAACAAGTTAGAGCTTTGAAGCCTTTCGACAATGCGTTAGACTATGCTTGTAAGTTTACAACATAAATTCAGGAGTTGTTAGTCTATGTTAGTGCTACATGCCCAAGTTCTCGTAACAATAGTGAAAATTGGTTGCTATCACACCAATGAACAAAAATAGGCAAGTTACTTTTGAGAAGCCTAGTGACACATCTGAAAAAACACACACAAAAACGAGTAGAGCCACACCAACCTCAGAACACTAACAAACCTTTGTTGCGTTCTACAAGAGTAAACAATTTGACTAATGCTAGCGGATCAAATCCTAAGAAAAATACAACGAACAATAGGATTCCGCGACCATCAAGTAGCAATCTTAAACATAAAAATGTAGAAGTCCACCCTAGGAATGTTAAGTCTAGTTTGAATAAGAAGAATCGTGTTTCTGTCTGTAATGCAAATGTTAAGCATGCTGTGTTAAATGCAAATTCATAATTTGTGTGTTCTACATGTAATGAATGCTTGTTTAATGCAAAGCATGATATGTGTGTTGCCAATTATTTGAATGATGTAAATGCACGTGCTAGAGCTAAGTCTAAGAGTGTTAAAAGAAAGAATGGAAACCTACTAGTAAAGTGTTTACAACTGTTGGACACAGATGGTTGCCAACAGGAAGAACATTCACTATAGTTGGAAATAAGTGCCCTTTAACTATAATTACTTCCACTAAAATAGTGCCTCCTAGGAAATCTGTTAAAATAACTATCATCACGAAAACACAACCAAGTAGTGTCTCTTAATGGAAACCTAAAGAAACAACAAATGTGTGTTCGAGTAGTGAACCTAGGATTGTAGAACCTAGGCCTTCTAACAACTCAGAACCTAACAACAATTGAGGATCCATTGTTTTAAATTCTCCATCTTCTTCTCGTGTCCAATGTAGGTCGTACAAATCATACTTTGGTACTTGGATTTGGGCTGCTCTAAACATATGAACGGCCAACGCTCTTAGCTCATTAATTTTGTCAGCAAGTTTATAGGAACAATTAGATTCGTAAATGATCAAGTTGCAGCAATTATAGGTTATGGTGATTATCAGATTGGGAGTGTAACAACTTCAAGGGTTTATTACGTAGAGGGGCTTAGACACAATTTATTTTCAGTGGGTTAATTTTGTGATTCTGATCTTGAAGTAGCATTTCGAAAACACTCGTGCTTTGTTCATGATTTAGATGATGTTATTCTACTCAAGGGATCACGAGGCTAAAATTTGTATACAATCTCACTAAAAGATATGCTAAAATCCTCTCTAATATGTCTCTTGTCCAAAGCTTCTAAGACCAAATCGTGGTTATGGCATCGTCGTTTGTCACACTTAAACTTTGGTACCATTAATCAACTGGCTAAAGATGGCCCCGTGAGGTTTGCCCAAATTGAAATACAAGAAAGACCATTTGTGCTCTGCGTGTTCATTAGGGGAGAGCAAAAAATATTCTCACAAACCCAAATCTGAAAACAGCATTCAAGAAAAAGTATATCTGTTGCACATGGATTTATGCGGGCCAATGCGGGTAGAGAGTATAAACAGGAAGAAATATATCTTAGTCATCATTTACGATTATTCAAAGTTTACTTGGGTGAAGTTTTTACGTTCAAAGGATGAAACTCCTGAGTACGTAATCAAATTTCTAAAGAAAGTACAAGTCGCTCTTAATGCAACTGTCAAAAACATTAGAACAGATAATGGAACAAAGTTTGTTAATCAGACCCTGAAAAGCTTTATGAAGATGTCGGGATAACTCACCAAACTTTAGTTGTGCGCACTCCACAACAGAACGGCATCGTCGAAAGGCGAAACCGGACTTTGGTAGAAGATGCTCGTACAATGTTGATATTTTTAAAGGCTCCATTGTTCTTATGGGCAGAAGCAGTGGCAACAGCTTGTTACACCCATAACCGATCCCTCATTCATACTTAACACAACAAAACATCGTATGAGTTGCTGCATGACCGCAAACCAGATCTTAAATATCTTTATGTCTTTGGTGCCCTGTGTTATCCCACCAATGACAGTGAAGATCCTGGAAAGCTGAAACCCAAAGCTGATATCAGTATCTTTATTGGATTGGCTATCTCCTGCAAAGAAAGCATACCAGAATCTACAACTAAAGGACTAGAATGATAATGTAAACTATACATGTGTGAATTTGATTATCTACAGCAATGGCAATATGACATTTTCAGTTTAGGACCCGAGCCGAAACTCTTAACTCCTGGATACATCAGTTCAGGACTTGTACAAAACCCAGTTTCTCCAACACCTTATATACTATTAGATCCCCATAATGAAAAAGTATATATTTCATATTATATAGTAGTAAATCAAAAATAGAGAGAATTTCAAGTTTATAGATAGCGGGAACATACAGTATATACGTACACAAACACTTACGCCCAAAATGCATCTACTTCCAGGACTCCTAGGTTATAGTCTAGGTTCAACCACCTAATTCTCTATAACCTTGGCTCTGAATACCAATCTGTCACACCCCGCCAAGGCGGAAACGCGAGGCATAACATGAAAGATATTAACATAGCACATGGTATCTTTATAGAGGAATACTAAATAGTGTAATAAATGCAAAGACACAACGTGTCATGATAACATCCAACAAAAAAAATATCCAACGACCAAATATGAATGATAAGGATTACCATCTATACAAGTCTTATAATATCAAAACAAAGTCTAGATATTAAATCAACATATTGCTCAAATAAAACGGCATAGCAAAATCATAGATCTTCAACTTGCATCTTATGGTCTCACTAGCAACTCTCCTAACATCAATTTTGATCACCTGAGTTACCTGAAAACAATGCTAAAACACGTCAACACTTGGTTGGTGAGATGCCATAGGTTTTAGACACCAACTTTAAAACATTTCAAAACAATTCCAACATTACTGTGATAAAGATAAACAGTTGCATGGCATATCATGAACTATCACATACTACAAATCAACCAGCTTAATTCAACACAATTCAAATCAATATAGCTCAAACAAAATAGTTCAACTCAAAATTAGCTCGGCTCAACCCAAGTGGGGAAGGAACGATCCCACGATCCAAGCCAACCCGGCTCCACTTGTCAATTCAATTCCCATTCAAATTTTAAGTTGGGGTTTTACTCCCCGAAATTAGACCCAAATCTGGCCCGTACCTACTGGTCAGACAACTTTTTTTGTAAAAGACTTTTGAAGGCCTTTCCGAACTCAAAATCATTCAAGGCCGGATGTTTTAGAAACTAGACTCTCTGAACTTATCAAAACTCATAAGATTCATAAAAAAACTCGTTTCCAATCATGAGATATAAGCTGAGCAAGTCGACCCAAAATTCTGCTCATATTAAACTCATGATTTAAAGTGATTTAACCACTTATTCAGTTGTTTTATGTCATTTACAGCTTTTACTTTCAGCTTTGTAACACTTTCAAGATTAATGCAAGTTTGAAGTTTTTAAATTTACAATACCAGTGTTAAGTTTCTTAATCATATTGTTTTGTGTTCAAAAAGCTCTCACCACAGCTTACTTGTAAGCTGTTTTCATTAAGTAAAATAAAAAAAAAGTTAAGTAGTTAAGAGAAAATCACAAATATCACTCTCAAATATACCACAGCTTATGTTATGGACGATAAGCCAGTTCTGGATGGGCTTATGGACTCTCACTAGCTTGTTTAATACAAGCTAGAGCTTGTAGACTTTTTGTTTGACCCTGTTTTGAGCAAGGATGTTGTAAGTCTCTCTTTTTCTTATTGTTCTTATTTATTGCAGAACTACTTTTAGTACTTATCTTGCTTAATTGTTAATTTAAAAGTGATTTGTGCAACTTCAAATTAGGCACTGATATATTTTTGATTTAATTGATAAAACTTTTAGTCTTAAGTTAATACTGCTAGGCCCATTTCAGCTTATTTAAGTCTTATTCTTAATTAACAATTTGCTCATAAATGCTATTTTGTTTAATAGATTAAACTATTTATAATATTTTTGAAAGAAAAATGATTTTTCGGGGTATTTTCCACTAGCAGACCAACCCTGAAGTTAGTAATGCTAGTATCATTTTCTTGTATTTCAAAGTAGCAGTACTAACTCATCATTGATAGCAGTACTAAACTCCAGTTAGTACTGTCAGGTTAAAACTGTTTAGTACTGGTGGTTCATTTTAGCTTATCAGCTTATTATATCAGCTTGTTTAAGATTTCCTTAGCTTTTTAAAGTAGATTAAACCATTTTCCTTAACTTTGCTTATTTTAAGTTTATTATCTTTTTAAAAAAAAAGTATTTTCAAAAATGTATCAGTTTTGTAGTTTTTTAGCTTTATTTGTCTTTTTAGTTCATTCTAGTTGCTTATTTCTATTACTAAGTGCTTAATAAGGTTAGGAGAACTTCTGTTTTAGCTTGTTTGCTTATTTATTTTATTATTTCTTTGAGCTGTTATCCTAGCAGTAACTAACCCTTAAGCTAACAGTACTACTTTTTTAGCCTAGCATACTAAACTCCAAGTTAGTACAGGTAGTTTAAAACTGTTAGTACTGTTTGTGTTTTAAATCTTGTTTAAATTATAGCTTAATTGTTTTTTTTTGCTTATTCATGTTAGTGCCTCAATCATGTCCCTTGTCAATATTCAACACCAATCAAACAATCGTCTCTAGATTTACCATTTTAATCCCGTTGGGACATAACGACCCCAGGAACACTCTATAACTAGCTTTCGGTTTTTTCTTGATCGCTGTGGGCTTCGTCCCTTGGTTTTGTGTCCAAATTTATTTCCATTATTGAACTACTTTGAGAAGGGTGATTCCGCGCCGAGTCCAGGATTACCATCCATACAAGTCTTATAAAATCAAGAACAAAGTCTAGAAATCAAATCAACATATTGTTCAAATAAAACGGCATAGCAAAATCATAGATCTTCAACTTGTATCTTATGGTCTCACTAGCAACTCTCCTAGCATCAATTTTCGAATCAACCTGTGAGTTTACCTGAAAACGAAGCTAAAATACGTCAACACAAGGTTGTGAGAATGCCAAGTTTTATAGCACCTCAAACCTCAAAACATTTCAAAACATTCCACCATTAACCTGATAAAGATAAAACAGTTGCATGTGCATGGCATATCATGAACTATCACAATACACCAATCAATCAACTTAATTCAACACAATCAAATCAATATAGCTCAAACAAAATAAGCTCAAGCTCAAAAATAGCTGGCTCAACCCAATGGGGAAGGAAAGATCCCACGATCCAAAGCCAACCCGACTCCACTTGTCAATTTCAATTCAACACATAGCAAGTAATAGCCACACAACACATGCATTTTTAAGCTCAACCATCAAATATCACAGTAATAAAACATCACATACTCAAGCATCGTTTCCACCCAATGAAAAATCTTAGAAAAGATATGGCTATGACACTCACCGGTTTGCGCAGCTACAAGCAATTCAAACTCCTTCCTTAACAACTATACACAATAAAAGCTCATGTTACCATCGGTAAGCTAAACGCTTAATCCAATATAACAACCCTAATGATGGACTAATATCATCTATACTATATGTAAAGACTCTCTACCATCATTTTATACCTTCATTATATCTTTTATTTACTCTTTACTTTTATTTTAAACACTTACAACTTTCTGCTCTAATGCAGAATTTTTACCCAACTTGCACGACCCAAAACCCATACCAAAACGCATCCATAATTCCCACAAAAATTCACACATGACCCCACATGTGTATATTAAGTTTCCCCCAGAAGCTCATGCATTCATTCAACCCCTAAGTATACCTTTGAAAATCAAACTTACAAACTGGTCAATTTCGGATCTGATTGCACACTAAAAAGTTTCGACTTAAAAACCCAACTTAGAATTAATTTTAGCCTTATCCCTTTTGGGGTTTCTTAATAGACATATGAAAGTTATTTTATGTAAAAGGTCTTAATTTAAAACACTTCTTAAGTAGGGTTTTCATCTCACTTAAGTTGACTCAAAATTCGTCTGAAAACACAGTTTTGACAACGAGTCTTGTAAACAATATTTGACCCCCTTCCCGACCATAAAAACCTTCGAGGCTAGATTTTATGGAAAGAAGATTCAAAAATCTACAGTTTAAAAAAAATCATGTCGTTTGCATTCTCCATCATGGAGATATTCGCCCAACAATCTGACCTAAATTCTGCTCATTAATTAAACACCAAAACGCATAATTCAAGCCCTAATTCCTCATTAAAACTCATAACCACTTACAATTATGAACCCTAATCATTAATTCACCATTAATTACAGTAGACTAAACCCTAATTAAGAAAACCTAATTAAATTTTATGATAAAACTTAATCCATCATGTTTAGATTACATAAATTAACATGATAACTAAAAAGATTAAACTAGGAATAGAATGATTACCTTAATAACTTGATAAAAAAAACTTTTTTTTTCTTTCTCTTGAGGATTCGGTCGACCAAGGAGCAAGGGGGAGAAAAAAATCTGTATTTTCTAATCCTTGGTTTGCTTATATAGGCCTAATGGATAACCCTTTCTACAAGTTTGAGCCCAACTTGGACTTCTTTTCCTTTTTTTTACTATTCCCGTTTTTACTATTCATCCATAAATAATTTTTTTTTCTTTATTATTTACTAAAAGAACTTGAAGTTTGATAATTTATAAAAACCATAAACTATCTCCAAAACCTTCTTTCGCAAAACCTACGTTTTACGCTTTCTAAAAATAACTTTTCATTTCCAAATTCACTTTCTATATATGGAAAGTTTACCAAAAACTCTCATATTTTAACAAACTCATTTCTTTCACAAATGACACGCTTCACATTTTAATCCATCACCTAGACAACCACTTATTAACCAAAACAATTCTTTCAAAATACTAATTCAATTCCATTATCACTATAAGTGATAAAAATGAAATTTCTCCATCAAATAACTCATTTCTCTTAACTTAACCTCTAAAACCTAAACTTATCTTAAATTACTAACACAAAAATACGTATACGTATAAATACTTACACATTTAACACAAAAACGCTAAAATCTCAATAACCATTTCCTCGTCACTCAAAAGTGAATGAAATGAACTCAACAAATTTTAACACAAATCCAATCCTAATGAGACGATCACGCTCAATGGATTGATTATCCAATCTCACATATCCCACACAAACACATATAAACACGTATAACACATAAAATCACATAAACCGTACGTTGCAACAGACACATAAGTCAACACTAATGGTTTGACTAACCTGCTCAAGTCACGGTTGTTACAGCTACTCTAATACCGTACGTCTTTCTTGAAGTGACAAAGTATTAAAGTTAAAGAATTTCAAAGAAGTTTCAGTCACTCTGATACCGAACGTCTTTCTCGAAGTGACGAAGTATTAAAGTTAAAGAATTTCAAGAAAGATGTAACATTAAAGCTTTTCAAGTTAACAAATCAAGAAAGGTATGAGCATGTCGGTCCAAAGTCACAAGTTTCACAAGATGGCAAAGTTCATTAAGATGGCGAAGAGATTATGCTTGGTTGATGATCTCAAGATGCTCAAGATCACTTTCTCATATACAAGTCAAGATAAAGGAACAAGCTCGAGCCTAAAGTCAAAGATTACTACAACATATTCACAAGAGAAAGTCAAGTTTACAAGCTGAAGACTAAGAGATATAGCATAGTATGCTAGGTTTAAATTTTGTAAAATGGAGGGACCTCCCTTAGGGGGAGATTGTTGGAAACAAGAAAAGTATCAGTCACTTCCAAGTTGTAATAGTCTTAGCCCGTAGTTTGTTATATGATTAGTCTAGTAAGCTAGTCTGGCCCAAGGCCCATGGAAGCCTTAGTAAAGCCCATGGCCGGCCTTGTTTGTAGCATATATACCCTCTCCATGCCTTAGAGAGGGTGGTTGGTTGTTTCATTTTCTTACATTTCACACATATATTCAATATTACTTTCTCTCTCTAGAATCCTTCCTACCTACTCCTCTCTCTAGTTCTTGCATAATATCATTAAAGATTACTAGTATTCTACAAACACATATCCAGTCTGAGACTTGAGGTCGTCAGCATCCGTCAGATATCCAGCATCAGTGTAGCAAGAAACCCCGAGCTCTCGTTTCGTATCACCTCCATAAACAAGAAACATATTTTTAGTATTGCGAAGATACTTTAGAATGTTCTTTACAATAGTCCAGTGAAGTTCACCTGGATTATGTTGAAATCGACTTGTCATGTTCTGAGCGAACGCAACATCAGGACGAGTACATCTCACAGCATACATAATTGATCCAACAGCCGAGGCGTATGGGATATTTTACATGCGTTGTATTTCAGCAGGTGTTGACGCACCTTGTGATTTACTTAATTTTAGCTTCTCTTGCATTTGGATCGTTCCACGTTTGGAATTTTCCATGTAAAATCTTTTCAAGATTTTCTCAATGTAAGCACTTTGACATAAACCAATTAATCGCTTTGATCTATCTCGGTAGATCTTGATTCCAAGAATATATGCAGCTTCTCCTAAATCTTTCATAGCAAAACATCTTCCAAGATAGGATTTTACATCTTGTAACATTGGAATATTGTTTCCCATGATCAATATGTCATCAACATACAAGATTAGGAAAGTGACATAACTCCCACTAGCTTTTACATATACACATGGCTCATCACGATTTTGACTGAATCCAAATTTCTTAATTTCATCATTAAATCATTTATTCCATTGCCTAGATGCTTGCTTAAGTCCATAAATGGAACGCTTGAGCTTACATACTCGATTTAGAAATTTCTGATTAACAAAACCCTTTGGTTGCTCCATGTATACCTCTTCATTGAGATATCCATTGAGGAAGGAAGTTTTGACATCCATTTGCCAAATCTCATAGTCATAAAACGCATGTATGGCTATAAGAATCCTAATAGCTCTAATGTCTGCAACAGGAGAGAAGGTATCTTCATAATCAATCCCTGGGGTTTGAGTGAAGCCCTTCGCTACCAGAAGAGCTTTATAGGTGTGTACTACTCCATCCATGTCGTTCTTCTTTTTGAAGGGCCATTTATGACTAACAGTTTTGCCGTTAGGAGGAAGATCAACTAACTCCCAGACTTCATTGTCTCTCATGGATTGCATCTCCACATTCATAGCATTAAACCATTTGTCAGATTCAGGATCCAATAATGCAGCTTTATAGTTAGCGGGTTCACCAAGATCCCCTAACTCATGTTCCTCAGCATCGACGTATAAACACAATCGATCTGTGGGACGGTGTGTCCTTGTGGACCTACGAATGGGATTGATATCACTTTGAGGTTCATCAATTTCTTGATCATCCTCTTCATGATTTAAGCTAGTATCCAAAGAAGGATGCGTATCTTCTTATTGAATGATTTCAAGATCTTCTAGACTCCCACTTGCTTCTTAAGCTATAAGACTATTCTTAAAGAATTCAGCATTCTAAGCAACAAAGACTTTGTTCTCAGGTAGGTAGTAGAAAGAATATTCCATCGTTTCCTTTGGGTATCCTATAAATATACACTTAATAGATCTGGGTTCCAGTTTGTCAGGTTTGGTAAGTGTATCACACTTAACAATTGCCTCATAACCCTAGACTTTTAAGTAAGACAGCTTAGGGGCTTGCCCATGCCATACTTTGAATGGTGTCTTATCAACCTTCTTAGTTGGAACCATGTTGAGAATGCGTGCAACAGACTCAAGAGCATAATCCCAAAAGGACTTTGGAAGAGTAGTTTGACTCATCATGGAGCGAACCATGTCTAGCAGTGTTCTATTTCTCCTCTCCGACACACCATTATATTGAGGCGTGTAAGGAGGAGTTCGATGGGCAATAATCCCATGCTCCTTTAGATGATCCAAAAACTCTTGACTCATATATTCACCTCCACGATCAGAACATAGTGACTTAATGGTCTTCCCGAGTTGGTTTTCTACTTCCTTTTGAAACACTTTGAAAGTTTCAAACACTTCATGTTTATGTTTAAGCAAGTAAACATAACCATAACGACTGAAGTCGTTAGTAAAAGTGACGAAGTAGTTAGCTCCTTGTCTTGACATAATCTTAAATGGACCACATACATCGGTGTGGATTAGTCCAAGTAGATCCTTAGCCCTTTCTACTTGATGTGAATAAGGTTTTCTTGCCATCTTACCAGACATGAAAGGAACACACTTTTCAAAAGACTTGATGTCAGTTGAAACGAGAAGTCCATCATGTTGCAACTTCTCTATACGTTTCTTGCTAATGTGTCCAAGACGACAGTGCCACCAGAGAGCAGAGTCCAAGTTAAGCTTGGCTCTTTTATTGCTAACAACATACATAGAACTATCATTTATATTGGAAGAAGACAAAACAATTTCATAAATATCAACCTGTGGGATAACATTAAAATAAATCAAATTATTCCTAGAAACAGTAATTGAATTATCATTCTTAAAGCGGTTAACAAAACCATCCTTGTACAAACGTGAAACTGAAATGATGCCTCTAGTGATAGAGGGAGCATAATGACAATTGTGTAAAATTAAAACTAGCCCACTAGGGAGACACAAGTGAAATTCTCCAATAGCTTCAACTGCTGCATGATGACCATCGCCCACGTACAAACTTAAAGCTCTTGGCTTCAGTTTCCTACTTTCTTGAGACCCAGAGTAGTAATACAGATATGAGTACCACAACCCGTATCGTAAACCCAAGATGTACTAGAAAAAGAATAGAGTTCTATGGTGAAAATACCTGAAGTGCTAGCTCCTTGAGATAACTTCTTCTTTTTCATCAACTCGGCGAGATAAATGGGATAATTCCTTCTCCAATGACCTACTTCACCACATTGGTTGCAGATCGTGTCCTTCGCTGGATTATCCTTCTTGTGTGTTGGAGGATTCTTGGGTTTGAGAGCAAAAGGTGGCGCTGGCACAGGTGCCTAGCCTATCTTTGCTTTGCCTTTCCCTTGATTCCCCTTAGCAGCCTTATGCGATTTTTTCTTTTGGTTTTTCTAGATTCTTCCTGCTCTTATAGCATGAAGAGCAGGTGCAACTTCTTTTGGAGGCAGAGTTTGCTCATGTTGCTTTAGCATAGCATGCAACTCAGTCACGGTCTTCCCCATGCTATGCATGTTATAATTTTGAATAAAACCATCATATTCCTTTCTCAGTGAGACCAAGATAAGGCTTATAGAAAGTTTTTGAGTCATGGCATGACCGAGACGCTCCAAGTTGTCTATACAAATCTTCATTTTGAGAACGTAAGAGCTTACAGACTGTCCTTCTTCCTGTTTGCACGCGTGAAATTCTCTCACGGTCTGAAGAAGTTCTTGATCTACCTGTTGTGCATACAACGTTTTCAGTTCCTTTAGCATATCATATGCACCAAGGTGTTCCATATTCTTTTGGATATCTAGATCCATGGTCATAAGCATAAGACCAACAATTTCCTTCGAAGCCTTGACCCAAGCAGTGTGGGTGTTAAGGACATCCGGAGGAAGTACTTGTCTAGCAGGTGGAACTGGCATAACAGGTATTGGCTGCTCCAAGAATGATAACTTGTCTTCAATAGAGAGCAAAATCCGAAGATTGCGATACCATTTCATGAAGTTGATTCCAGTTAATTTTTGTTTTTCAAAAAACGTCCTGAATAACGAATTGTTTACTACTGTGGTAGTCATCTACATTTAGAAAAAGTTCAAATTTATTAGTATTTTCGATAATTAAATTCTTAATTGAATTAACTACCCAATTAATTTACTAATTAAGACTAAGATCCAACTTGACCTCCCACTTATGACCAGAGGTCTGACGAGTGAGTAATAAGTAGGGCAAGAGGTAAGCGACGAGCGTTAATTGCATTTAATGCAACTCTTAGATTTATGAGACCAATCATAACATTAGTAATCATATAATAATGTCATGAGCATGTTTAGTTCTCATCTTATGCCTCAAGTCTGAGGTCTGACCAGGTACCGGATTTAAGTCTACCAAGCAGGAATGCGCAAAAATAGTTAGAGGTCTGACCAGTGAACCAAATTTGTCATGGGTTGGAATGACCCTAAGGTCTGACCAAAGAGGCCAAGCCAAATGCACGTGTTCTTGGTTGGCTGGCATTGACTTAAAATTTACATAGGGGTATTCACATAAATGTGTTAAAAGCGTGTACAAAGAAGCATGCAAAATAACTTTGTATCACTTATTTTAAAAACTTTTATAGTTGACATTGTAGTAATACATTGGTTCACGGTGACTCCAATCGAACGCACAAAGAAGCGTAGAAGCAGGTCAGCGCGAAGCTTATTAAAAACCTGAATTATTTAGGAAAATCCGCCTTAAACTTCTCTTATAGTTTGTTCTAGTGGTTGAGGCGTACTTCCCAATAATTCATAATGTCCAGTTTTTAATTAATCTTGAAATCAAGTTTCATAGTTTAGAGTCTGATTAAATTTCACAAAAATCAAGTTTTCCACGAAACAAATAACAAGTCACAATGAACATGTATTTAGGCGTGTAATTAATAGACTAGTTTTAATATCATCTTTCTCTTTAAGTATTAGTCCGTATTGCATACATATTAGGCGTGTAAGCAAGTAATCAAGTAAAAATATGCACATAGAAGACTAAAACTAAAGATGACATTAAATAAACAAGTAAACATGTAAAATCCGAGTTCTCTAGCGAGTCTTCCCCAATTGAAGAACCACAAGACCCTCACTAGGTTTTCATCAATATGCTTAGATCGCCCAATTCATCACAAAAGTGATTGAGTAGGTCTTCTGGCCGGACAAATAAACAAAAATCAGACTAAATATGTAAAAGATCTAGTTTCCAAAAATAAAAGATGTTAATTACCATAAATAAAAATAAGATCTTTTAAATATATAGTGTGATCTACAATAAAAAGGAAACAAATATACTAAATTAACAATTTAATTTAATTTATTTTTAACATATATTAACAATTAATAGTTTTCAAGATCTAAATCTACAAATTTTATTTAATTATGGCAGGGATTTGCATAATCTTTGTCATATTTGCAAGAAAACAATAAATAAATATAAAACGCAGCAGATCAAGCATGTGAATTAAATCTAGGTGTGTATAATTCAAGACATGATATAATTCAAAACGTGTAACCATAATGCCAAAACGAGTTGACTCGTGATGCCACTATTGGGATTTAACAAACTAGGTAACTAAGTTAGCTACGAGTACGCAGCGGAATGAATATAGTTTTAGCACAAAGATTAACACATAATTAAAGGAAAGTAAACTAACCTTTAAGCCTTAGATCCTGAAAACGAGTTAGTAGTTAAATTACTACCTCTACGGTTGCTCACACAAACACGTCAACCAAGTATGCCAAGTTGTCTAGCCTTGACTTCACGAACCAAACACCACGTGTTATCTCCAAATCCAAACGCACCTCTTGAGCTTGAACCGAAAATCAAATTAATCGAACAACCTTGAACCGAATTCGGTTAGGGTTTAGAACCTTAACCGAAAACCTTGAACCGAATTCTAATGAACCGAAACCCTAGTTAGGGTTTGTTGTTTCGTCGAGCAAGGAAGCACCAAACAAACACTTACGTGTTGATCTTGAATCGTCTAACAAAGAGGACAAGAGAAACCGAAAACCCTTGAGGGGTTTTTAGTCGAGTTCAGTGGAGGAAAGGAAGAACCGAAAACCCTAAAAGGTTTTTGGGTTCGATCGGTTAGGGATAGGAGAGAACAAGCGAGAACTTTGTGAGTTTTTAGGTATTGTGAATGAATGAATATAACGGCTAGGGGTTGGTGTATTTATAGTACCCAAACCCTAGTTCTAGATAAATTAGAATTCCTCCTAAATCCTTATCATAAACCAATACTTCCCTTATCTCCTAATTAGAACCAAAATCCCCATTCTAGAAGCCTTAGGGATCCGTCCAACCATAGGCACCCTTAGGGTTCAAATTTTGTCTAATTTAGTCTCTCGGTTTTAATATTTAAATGTACGTAGTTAAACAAACAACTATTTAAATATTTATCGTGAAGCTCTTCGTGTTTAACGCATGTACCCCCGATAGGCTCACGTATTTCTAATGTATTTAACTCGGATCCAACTAACATATTCCAACACAGATTACACATTTGATTACGAGTTTAGGCTTTAAGATCTTTCAAAAGTGTGTTTGGGATTGGTTTCCTGCTTATTTAGTTTTAAAGAAGTTTCTATGAGTGTGTAGAAGGAGAGATGCAGATGAATACGAAGATGAGAAATATGATGAGTTCGATCAGGTATACAAAAATTACTGCTTTTTTAGTGGGTATTTTTTAGTGAGATTATGTGTATAGGTTTTAAGTTTAGTTACATATTAGTTAGAAAAAATTGAAGCTTTATTAAAATCTGAGATCAATTTTAGATAAATGTGGTTTAATGTTATGAAAAATGTTATTTTGGCATCTTTTTAGGTATTCAGTTGTTTGGGATTGCTTATTGGAATTGTTTAATTGCTATAATATTTTGTTTAATCTGTGGGGTTAAATGAGATTGGGGTTGATCCTTTGACGATTTATACGGTTGGGGACGAGATTAATCAGGCTTAGTGGTCCTCTATTCTATTAAAATAGCAAAGGACTTCAAATAGCGAATCAGATTTATTAAGTGGTGCCTGTATGTTAGTTAATTTGTTTGGTTTGAATATAATGATCTTCAGGGGGTGTTTGGATTTTTCAGTTTGTTATAATCACTGCTATAGAAAACAAGGCCACTGGTTGGTATGAGATCGTTTGAAATGGGTAATCTTTGACAAAGTGGCAAAGCATCTTTGCAAATTGCTGCTGCTAATATGTTTTCGTTTCCTATTTGACTGCTATTAAAATGAAGGTTGTATAGCCGCTTAGCCACTGTTAGTTTTAAATGTACATCTAAGATACTTTTCCTTAAATCCTCAAACCGATATAGGTGGATAGCTAATATCTTGGTATGTGGTAGTCAACCTCTATGTAGAGGAAAAAACTGTGTTATGCATCAATTATGAGTACATTTTGAATCACTTCTTTTTATTGATGTGGCAAGTTGGGTGGTTTGGATCAAAGAAGGCTCGGGTTGAAATGGGTCATATTTTAGCTAACTATTTTGATTTGAATCATTTCAGGATAACACAACCCAAACTAATCTATTTATAAGTGAATGAGTCAAATGTGGAAATGTATCTGCAACCATGGCTGCTACTGCTCAACGCAGTTAAAAATACAATGTTGTACAGGTATGCTTAAAATTCTCATTTTTAGCATGCCAACTCTTATCCTGATATATATTCGTTAGAAGAAATTTGTGAAATGTTCACTGCATTTTTTTATTAAAAGCTGTTCTATATGTGGTTTAGAATAGGAAATCTTCTCAGAATTGCTGACTCTAGAGCCTTCTCCCTCTAAATGTTTGAGGTCAGACACTAAAGGAAACTGAATTGGTTGTGCTTCGAAAACATCTTTCACTACGAGTCGTCCGAACCAAAGAATAGGAGAGGAGTGAACGTGTGTAATTGATCAATATGGAAGGCCAAGGTGAATAAGATTTCTTTCTTCATATATTGCGTTTCTTTCGCATTATATTTTTAAAGATTGCTTTTATACTTAACTATTGTTTTTGTTTTCAAAAATCGTTGAATACAGGCGCGTGTTGGCAACAAGGCCACAGGTTGGTATGGGATCGTTTGATATCAATGCTGCAACAAGCTCACAGGTTGGTCTCGGTCCTCTTTAAATTGCTGCGAGATAAAAGTTTCAAGGCTTTTAAGAAAAAGGGTTGCAAGTTATATCCATTATAGGGTTGAGTCAGCTGGGGTGAGGCTGGTAAGAGTGAGGGTACTGAGGTGGCGGAAAAACACGCACGCTATGCATCTTGGCTGATGGTTCAGGTTCTGATACAAATTGCTCTTTTTACATAAGGTAGTATTAATATAATGCCGGCACATACTTACTAGAACAAATTGGGAGGTTGTAAATTCACTAATACACTACACATGACGCTTAGCTCGCTTAACAGTTTTAAGTTCCTTCCCTTCTAACTCTAATCTTTTAGCCATTTGACCTCTTAGCATTAAAATATAACGCATTGCTAGAACGAGAATATAACTTATGAAATATAACAATCTAAGAGGTTTAATTCAATGTAAGCACACTTGCATGGTTTATGACCTGTTCCAGCTTTCAACCGGTTTTCATCTCAGCCTTTTTTACAGATATGACTCATATCATTTAGAATACATAAGTACATATATGAAAAAGTATATAAAAGGTACGTAAGAATAATATCATGTAAGATATTTATATAAAGGAAGTACTGATTGGCATTATGGTGTTCCAAAGTAGATAAAAATAGATAAACTTTCAAATCATAACAATCCATAGCAGTTTAATAAATTGTTAGTTTGCGTATTAGTAATCAAGTTTATGCACTACTTTTCATGACAATACGATGACCAGCTGCTAATATATAATGCGTGGCGCCAAGAATGTCTTCGGCTTATCAATACTCGAAACAAACTACAATGCTGTAAACAATAGTCTCTAAAATGATAATACCTGCAGAATATTTAGTATTTTTCTGTGTAATTCCCCAGGACCAGAATCACAGAAAATGAAGCTAATACTTGAAACACTAAACCACCGTCATTGTGTGGTTGGATCAGGAGGCGGATCTGTTGGGTCTTTTATGAAATTTCCTTTTTATATCTTCTTTTAAAGAAACCCGTTGTACATTAGCTAAAGCACATATAGTTAAAGAAACCCATTTTACATTTGTTAGGTTATGATAACATCATGTTCTATATATATATTTAGAATTTACTTTTTCTGAAACATGTATTTGGAACATGGTACCACAACAGATTACATGTTTAATGTGATGAGGGTTCCTATCTCTTTCATGTTTAAGGTTTGTGTATGCACGTTCTGCTAATTTCAGCTCCCCTGATCATATTTATCTCAATTTGTTTGTACTCATTGACTTGACAGATATATGGAGATGAAACAGCATCCTCAAGAGACTGCTTCAAAATCTCAATGTCAGCTGCAACTGATAGGTTCGATTAATCTGTTGTCTCTGTTTATGCAAGTAATCATCGTGTTGGTATCCTCTGCAATCTTTAATGCACTATGCACAACCTTTGTAGTTTCTTCTGCCTTATTGCCTTACTTACCTTTTTTGTATATATCTTTTTATGCATCAGATACGGGGAGCGATTGTTGCTGCAAAAGTAGACGGCATAAAGGGGAGTCATAACCGGCACATGGAGCAGCTTTTGTAAATTCTTCCCCGTAGGATTAAGGGAGTGGTACCAAAGTGTAGGAGTGAACAATTGGTACTTTTATAGGTTGTTTTTTATATATAAAAGCTTTATTTCAAAGGCTTATGTGCCAGTGCCGCAAAGTTGTGTCACACAGAGTTTGCGTTACAATTGAGCTTAATAGATTATGACAGTTGGTGGTAATGTATATATATGTATTTCAATGGGTATTTGAACCAAACAGTTGTGCAACATCAATATATTCGAAATGGCTTCACTAGACTTTGATGTGAATTACACATGTTCAAGTTTTATACAAAATGCTCCGCGGTTATCAAAACCTTGTTGTGTATAAAATGCGTCAAAAAAACCAAAAATCGTTGTTGCCTTACGCTTAACAGAACCAAAATTTTCTTTTTTGAAAAAAACCGGGTTTTCCAAACCGACCCAAACCGGTTACCACCGGTTTGGGTTTTTTCCCCTTAAATCCAAACCGAACTGAACCGGTTTTTAGTCAAAACCAGTTTTTGACCTTTGACTAAAAACCGGTTCGGTTTTCAAACCTGAAAAAAACCGGTCTTGTACACCTCTACTTTCTAGTGCTCCCCACAGGAGATAGCATACGGAGGGTACCCGTATCCCCAAGGGGTATGTTGGGGGAGGTTGCTGCATCTGCAACGGCTGAGCACCGACTGTTGGTTGCTGAGGAGTAGGTAGAAGTCGAGGAGCAGGAGTTGCAAAGTAGACACCATGAGGGTGCCGTGTGGCGCATAACTGAATTGGAGAGGAGCTGAATGAGTTTGGCCATGCTAAAAAACCGGCGGACGGTGACTACATGTATTATCTGAACTGCAAAACCAACACCACCCGCAAAACCATTAGATTTAGCACCACGACCATTACCCTTGTTTTTGTTTGTTTTATTTTTACCTTTCTGAGTATTATTGCTGGTGGTAGTGGGTGTGACAATATCAGTGGTGTCATCCGAGTTATGCTCGCCGCTCGCGGCTTTCATGTAAAAGTAAAATATTATAAGCATCTGAAAACAAAGGGAACGGTTTGGTGTTGGTAACGACATTGAGGACACTATTGTAAGATGCTGGTAGGTTACGAAGAATTTGTAAGACAAGTTCTTGTTAAACACCGATGCACCAACGCCATCTAAAGTATCAACAAACTTTTTTAAAGTATGACACTACTCGGTGATAGACATATCACCTTTGTGTTACGAAAGGTTTCTTGAAGTTGAAGAGCACATGACATTTATTGTTAGGAATAAAACTTATCAATTTCATCCCAAAGGTCCTTTACGGTACATGTTTCTTTCGTAATAATTTCCCAAACAAGCATTAACCTATAATACAATTCTCAAATGCTTGACTATGAGTTTGACTTGGGCTCCCACTTTGGGCCGGCCCAAGTAGTTTTTTTTTAGTTTAGTCCAACATCTAGCCCAATTGCTACAGTGCTACAGTGCTACAATGCCAAAAGTAAAAAAATTACAGAACGGACCCTCAACTTTTAACTATTTACGATTTTCCCATTCATATAAAAAAAAATACCCGTAGAAATATTTTTGAATTTTTACTCTACATACTATGGAGCAAATGTTTGACTGCAAGGTTGACTTGGGCTCCCACTTTGGGCCGGCCCAAGTAGTTTTTTTTTAGTTTAGTCAATATTAGCCTTAACTGCTACAGTGCTACATGCCTAAAAGTAAGAAATTACAAAAGGACCCTTCAACTTTTTAACTATTTACGATTTTCCCATTCATATCAAAAAAATACCCGTAGAAATATTTTCAAATTGCGATTAATAACGAAGGCCAATATTGAACGTTTCTAAAATACGCTACGTTTTTTCTAAGAAGCAAATTTGGTTCACAAATGTTATAAAACCATGTTTATACAAGAATCTACATAATACCAATCAACAACATCAGAACCATTAGGTAGCAAATCACCATGCTACTTTTGCACCCCGCCAAATATCAGGAAAAATACGACGCCATATATTGTGATTTCCATGAACTGATAACATTAAGATAAAAGATAGATAAATATTGGTCCGTGCTAACGAAATGGCTTGTGTCCCAATGGTAGGTGTGGGTGAAGCTCCCAAATCAAATGGTTGCGGGTTTAAGTCCTGCTTAGGACATGTGAGATAATTTGTGGTTTAAATATTGTGCGATATATAGTTAAAATTGCCGTTTTAACAAAAAAAAAAAGATTAATCAAGGGTGCTAGCATTTGGTGTGAGTGATGTGGTTGTAGTAGTGCTTGAGTGGTGGGTGGTGTATTTGTCATGGATAAATAATACTTGAGAGTTGAGATTAATAAAGATAAAATAAAGCAAAAACACAAGAAGCCCGAGAAGATCCGAACCGTTGTCGGCGGCTGGTCAAGATCGACAGATGTGGGTCGTTGACTGACCGACGCTTGCTGAATCGGTGATGACCAGCTGCTTGCTGGTCTTGAACGACAGTTGCTGGTTGACCGGCGGCTGTCGTCGTTGACATTTGATGGCTGGTCGTGACTTGCGGTTGCTAGGGTTTGACTAACAGCTGGTAGTTTTGATCACCGTTTGTTGGTTGTTGTGTTTAGAGGAAGCGGAAGTATCACGGGTGGGACAAAAAGTCGCCATAAAAAAAAGGACCGAGGGTGGTTGTTTTTTTAATTGTGGCGGCTAGGTTCAAGAGAAACGTACCCTAGATCATCAGTTTGCTTGATACCATGACGGATTGTGAGAATACCCGTTTTGTTGTGCATTCTTGTCCGCGTATATACCGGACGGGCACCATGTCCGAACGGGTCGGACGGGTCCGGACGGGCGCACTACATCAACCCGAAAGAAGACAAAACGTTAGGCTCGATAAAGAGGGACACCTCTTCAAACCGTTGGACAATAACAAACACTTATGCAACATCACTATCCCGGGAATTAAGGAGCGATGTCTCCAAGGAGTACCGACACCCAAGGCAAAGGCTAGGCATAGGTCGTCTCCTTCATTCTCAAGGTGTCAAGAACAGTATTTCTAAACAGTACTTCAAGTAGTATAAATACCCAATCATTTACTACTTGAAGGAGGACATTAATTACACCACACACACATTTATTACTGATAGCCCCTTCGGCTCTTACATACAGCCCCTTCGGCTCTTACAAAAGTACTTACTCTCACGCCCGAGCTTGGTCCTGGGTCAACACCCGGGGCGAGCTAACGGGTTTTCTCTCTTACTTTCAGATACTTAGGTGGATTACTCGACTAGAAGCGTGGGAACTCTCCTATTCCCTCTAGAACGGTAAATTACTTAAACAAATTGGCGCCATTCGTGGGATCTCTGATCTTAGCTACCAAGAATGACTAGTCCCACAAGAGGTGGAGTTCCGGAGGGTCAAGATGACCGGGAGGGAACTCCCCCTCTCACAAAAGAACAAATCGAAGGGCACATATCCGCCATGAAGTCTATAATCAAATAACACAACAAGTGAAACAAGGCTAACCCGATACGACTGAACTTCGAGATAGAAGACCAGGACCCCAATGAAGATCGCATTGTGAAGGGAACGGAGATCGATGACGAAGATTTAGGCAAGCCTTTCAAAGAAACATTAAAGACGCCCTTTACGCGAAGAATAATCGAGTTCTCTGGTCCAGAATATAGCATGCCAACCAACATCGCATTGTACAACGGGTCCACTGATCTGGCCGACCATTTGAATCGTTTTGTAGGGGCTGCGAACTCGGGAGAATGGCCCATGCCGGTATGGTGCCGAATGTTTCAGCAAACACTGGACGGGTCAGCCAGGGGGTGGTTCGAGAGCCTTCCTCCCAATAGCATAGATGAATGGTGGAAGCTGAGAGAGGCTTTCACCACTAGATATTCAACCAGGAAAGCGTGTTACAAAGAACCTCACGAAATCACCAAGATAGTGAGGAGAGCCAATGAAACCCTAACGGCATTCAAGGAAAGATGGACTGTGGAGACAGGATTCATCATTGGTGTTCCAGAGGTTATGAAGATTTCATCGTTCATGGACTCTGTTAAGTCCCCTGAATTAGCCAAGCGTTTTGCTAGTAACGTGCCCAAGACGGTTAATGAAATGATGAAACGTTTAGATGAGTTCGTAAGGGCCGAGGAGGCATACGCCCTTACGGAACTACCGCCGGGAGAATCACGGGACATCCATCGTCGGTTATCTTTTCCGGCAGGGTCACGAGACGTCCACCAACGACTGACTTTTCCAGCTGCCAGAAGAGACGACCGAGACGGTCGGAACAGCCCGGGAAAAGATTTCCGAAAGGGCGACTATAGGAATTCTTACAAGGTCAGAGACAACTTCAATACGGGAAGACACAGAGATTACAGAGCTCCGTACCCCCAAAGGGAGCACACAAACAGACCCGTACCGGTACTTTCATTAGATTCCTTGACGAAGTGCCCTAAAGAAATACTGGCAACGGAAACGCAACTGCAACTACCACCACCAAGACCTGTGGCTAATCCGTTAAGGACGGGCGACCCGGACAAATACTGTGATTATCACCAGGACAAGGGTCATCACACAAATGACTGTATCCAATTGAGAAAGCAACTAGAAATCGCCTTAGAATCAGGAAAGCTTAATCACTTGATGAAAGATCTAAGGCAAAGGGTGGAAAGGAGACAAAATAGAAACCCTCTGGTTCAGAAGGTAATTAACATGGTCAACGTTCACTCTTCTAAAAAGAAGAAACGAAAGGACCGCGAAGCAACGGAGTCTTGGATGAACACCCCTATCTCTTTCCCGCCAATTATGACGGATGATGCGTCGGACGAGCCGCTGATAATAGAAGCAGAGGTTGAAGGATATCTCGTAAGGCGGGTCTATGTGGACGAAGGTCTCGTGGAAGTCATGTCGAACATTTGTTATCGAAAAACCTTCCGGAGAAAGTGAAGGCCAGACTCAGGGAAACTAGAACGGATTTGGTGGGTTTCGCAGGGGAGGTAGCGAAACCCTTGGGGAAAATTGAACCTGTAATTATGCTCGTGAATGAAGGGATGAGCCGAGTGACATCAATGAAATTCATAATCGTCTCACACCATCCCTTACAATGTAATACCGGGGATACCAGTCCTGAGAATACTACATGGCCAATCCCAACAAACTATTCATTCATTGGTCCAAATTTATCCAACTCCAAAAGTAATAGCAGACTTTTGATCCGCCTCGAATGAAAACAATCACAATTGCTGAATGCCGGTTTAGAGAAGAGAAGCAGATGATAAGGGAAGTAAACGCCCCAAGAAGAGGAGGGTTTGGAGTAACCATCCGATAATTGTCAACCCAGCTTTCCAGACGCAAATGTCCCTATTGTGAGGAAGACTCTCAAGGGCTTAAGGAGCAACTGAAAACGCTATTCTTCTGAAAGGCACATGGAGGAGGTCGCAGTTTGGGAACCTGCCGACATAGACTGGGGTCCCTCGAAAGGTCATAGAGCATGCTCTCAATGTAAACCCTTCCCTCGATCCAGTATGTCAAAAGAGAAGAACCTTTTCCCCAGAGAAAAGTGGGGCAGTTACCAAGGAAGTAACCGAATGGATCAAAGCAGGGATAGTCCGTCCGGTCAAATACCCGACATATATCTCCAACCCAGTCCTTAGTCAAGAAAGTTGACGGTCCTGAGAATGTGCATCCGATTTCAAGAAAAAACCTGAACTCTGCATGCCCAAAGGATTATTATCCTTTACCAAACATAACTGCAAAGTCGAGGCGTATTGGTTTCAAGTACAAGTTTCTGGATCCTACAAGGGTATCATCAAATCTAAATGGACAGAAATAGGACGAAGAAAAAACAGCTTTCTACACAGAGCAGGGAACGTATTGTTATACGAAGATGCCGTTCGGTCTAAAGAATGTAGGGGCCACCTATCAAAGACTGGTTGACTCAACCTTGCCAAAACCATATAGAAAGAAAAACCTGGAACCTACGTGAGAGATATGGTAATCAAAAGTAAAGAAGAGACAAGTCTCTTGGCTGATATAGCAGAGACATTTGAAAGTTTGAAGACAATAAACATGAAGCTAAATCCCAAAAAATGTTCGTTCGGAGTAGAGGAAGGTAAATTTTTGGGGTACATGGTCACTTCGGAGGGAATCCGAGCGAATCCTAAAAAGACGAGAGCTATATCGGATCTTCACTCTCCTAAAACATTGAAAGAGATGCAAAGCCTCAGCGGGAAACTAGCTTCTTTAAATCGTTTCTTGGCCAAATCAGCCGAAAGGGCCCTCCCTTTCTTCAACACACTCAAAAATATAACGAAGGAGAACAAGCACGAATACCGATGGACCACGGAGGCGGAGGAGGCTTTTCAGCAGATGAAGAGACTGATCATGTCGCTTCCATCGCTGACACCACCTTTCCCGGAAGAGACGTTATACGCATACCTAGCGGTATCTAGGGAGGCGGTCTCCGCAGTACTCTTGACAGACCGGAATGGAAGGCAATGTCCCGTACAATATGTGAGCAGAACACTAAACGAGGCAGAGAGGAACTATTCCCCGTTGGAAAAACTAGCTCTTTCATTGATTAACATGACAAGAAGGCTAAGGAGATATTTTGAAGCTCATCCGGTAAAGGTCATCACGGATCAGCCAATCAAAAACATACTCAGTAGGACAGAAGCTTCGGGGAAGCTAGCAAAATATGCAGTGGAGATAGGAACATACAAAATCTCCTTCATACCACGGAATGCAGTAAAGGGTCAAGTCCTAGCAGATTTCCTTTCTGACGCCCTAGATGGAGAAAGGGAAGATGAATATTTTCAGAGTCCGAAGGTCTCTCCGGGGATAGACGACACAGAGGCATGGACCCTTTACACTGAGGGCAAGCCAGTACAAAAGGCTCAGAGAGCCTGTCTTATTTTAACTGGAACCTGAGTGGATGAATATGCTTATGCCCTCCGGTTAACATTTGCCAGCACAAATAACAAGGCAGAATATGAGGCTCTCCTAGCAGGGCTACGTATCGCACGAATGATGAATGTCCTATGGATAGAGGTTAAGGTAGATTCCAAGCTCGTGGCCAGTTAGATTAATGGAATGTATGTAGCTATCAAACGTATCAATGACAAATACCTGGTCAAAGCAGAAAGTACATCGTCCGAATTTAAGACCTTTCCATTGAAAACATACCAAGAGGAAATAATCAGAAGGCCGATGTATTGAGCAAGCTAGCTGCCGTGCCGTTTCACCACCTCACCAAGGAGATATTGGTCGAGGTCCTGAATGAACGGTCAACGGAGGTCCAAGAAGTACAGACTATAAATAAAAATAAGAGGTGAAACTGGATGACTCCCATCATCAATACTTGGAGGAAGCATAGTACCATCGTATAAGCAACTAGACATAGCTCTGCGTGCCAAGATAGGCCAATATACAATTGAGTCAGGAGTCCTATTCAAAAAAGGTATTTGATTCCTATGTTGCGATGTGTAGGACCCCTTCAGCAAATTATGTCATTCGGAAATTCACATTTGGGGAAATCTTGCGGATAGCATAGTAGGTTCCCCAGAGCGGTATTAAAGAAGGCAATGAGACAAGGGTTATTATTGGCCACCATCATCCATACGCAAAAACAGAGTGTTGATAAGTGTGACTCATGTCAGATTCCACTCCCCGATACCGAAAGACTTCCGAAACATTCATAGAGCTTCCATCATGGCCCCGTGGCCTTTCTATCATGGGAATGGACATACTAGGTCCGATAAATCCGGCCAGAGGAGGAGCTAAGTTGTAATGTGGCCATTGAATACTTACCAAGTGTATAGAGGGCAAAGCCGCTGGTCAGATAACGGGCAAGGAGAGAATCATATTCGTGTGGGACACATCAAATGCAGATATGGTCTCCCAAGAATCATTGTCACTGATAATAGGAGGGCACAACTGGTAAGACGATCCCCTTCAAAAGTTGGTGTAAAAGGTTTGAGATTCAAACAATGAAACAGCGTAGCTCATACCGCAAAGAGGTTAACAGTTTAGTCGAAAAGGCAAACCTGAAGCCTTATGGAAGGAATCAAAACCCAGGTTAGGAAGGGAAAAAGCAGATGGTAGACGAATTTCCGAATGTACTATGGGCCCACCGCACCCAATCAGCAAAGCAACGGCGAATTACCCCCTTCAGCCTAAACCTACGGGAGTTAAGCTGTTATTCTGGCAGAAATTAGGCATGCCGTCCTACCGACCGTTGATGATAGGGAGGAGTTCAACGAGGAAGAGCAATGTTTGAACCTGGACTTACTACAGGAACGAAGGAAGCGGCCGCCATACGGGAAGCCAGATACAAGTCAAAAATGGAACAGTACTACAACAAGAAAGTACGCGCCGCAGGATTAGGCAGAATTTTGTGTATCGAAGGAATGAGGCAAGCCAGAGTGGAGGAACCAAGGGAATCAGGGTCCCATGGAGGCCCATACAGGGATACAGAAGCGTTCGAGAATGGCTCTTACAAGTTGCAAACAATGGAGGACAAGATAGTTCCTCGGACTTGGCACGCGATCAACTTACGCAAATGCTATTTGTAGGTTTTATTATTTTATGAGTTCTGTATCTCTACACGTTATATTTGACTAATGAATGTGATAGCTCGTACTCCAAATTTCAATGGGGAGAGCAATTTTCCGATGAATGATTGTTATAACCTCCGGATATGGAAAACCCACAGACAACTAAGTCACAGGGACTAATAAACCATTTCGAAGGGCCTAGCCCCTCCGGATATGGAAAACCCACAGACAACTAAGTCACAGGGACTATTAAACCATTCCGAAGGGCCTAGCCCCTCCGGATATGGAAAACCCACAGACAACTAAGTCACAGGGACTAATAAACCATTTCGAAGGGCCTAGCCCCTCCGGATATGGAAAACCCACAGACAACTAATTTTATGAGTTCTGTATCTCTACACGTTATATTTGGCTAATGAATGTGATAGCTCGTACTCCAAATTTCAATGGGGAGAGCAATTTTCCGATGAATGATTGTTATAACCTCCGGATATGAAAAACCCACAGACAACTAAGTCACAGGGACTAATAAACCATTCCGAAGGGCCTAGCCCCTCCGGATATGGAAAACCCACAGACAACTAAGTCACAGGGACTAATAAACCATTCCGAAGGGCCTAGCCCCTCCGGATATGGTAAACCCACAGACAACTAAGTCACAGGGACTATTAAACCATTCCGAAGGGCCTAGCCCCTCCAGATATGGTAAACCCCCAGACTACTAAGTCACAGGGACTGATAAACCATTGCAAAGGGTCTAGCCCCTCCGGATAGGGTAAACCCACAGACAACTGTCACAGGGACTAATAAATCATACCAAAGGGCTTAGCCCCTTCGGACATAATAAATCCGGACCCGTCACAGGGACTGGTCAAGCGAAGGGGTTCAGTCCGGCCGAACAGGACAAACCTGCAGATAATGGTTATAAAAAAAATTCTAGGGACCGTAGATTGCCAAGAGGCGCATGAAAATAAGACATACTAGGTAAAGGGAAGCACAGCAAGACAAGGCACTACAAAAAATATATAAGGCACAATAGAAGAATGTCCGCAGCAGACTTTCGACAAAATAATACAATGTTTGGAAATAATCAAAAGTGCACCTACTTATTACATATATGTCCACACAGAAATATCTATTACACACTAGCCCCTTGGGGGCACAGATTTAGAACTATCAGGAGCTTGGGAGGATGGATTAACTTTTGTCGGGGCGTCTTGGGGAGGAGGAGCAGGATACATCTTCAAGAGCTCCTGGACGGTCCGACGAGGAAGACCGGAAATCTTTTCTACGAAAGGATAGGTCTTGGTAAAAAGCTTGTCATACTCGACGGCCATCCTTGTATCTGAGTGAGGATCAAAACCTTGGACCTCCCTCAATACATCCATAAGGTCCTCCTCAGACCGTTTCACAGCTAAGCCTTTGGCCCACCCGGCCTGAATGGCTAAGTTAAAAGGAATAGACAAGCTCTCCTTATACTCATGGCTGTTCAAAAGACGCCTGACAACTGTAGGAAGGAGCTTCCCAATGGAATTAGTTTTTTCTTTCTCAAGGTACCCAAGCTTAGACACAAGCCTCTCATTCTCAGCAACCCTCTCGTTAGATATCCTATCAGAAAAGACCAAAGCGGAATCTTTCCTAGCAAGTTCAGCGTCCAATTCCTTAATGTGAGAGGCTTGGTCGACATTAACAGCCCTCAACTCATCCCTCTCCCGCTCAGCGTTAATCAGCTTCTCCGCGCAACCAGCATGTTCTCCTCGGACTTGCTGATGTCTGTTGGACAAAGTGTTGTATAAGTTAGACACATGGGTAAAGTCCGTCTGGGTGCTCACAAGCTGCCTAGTCACATCTTCACATCTTTCTTTCAGGGCTAGATGGGCATCATAAAGAGCTTCAAATCGAAGGAGAGCATCAGTTTGAGCCATGGCCCCTCGGGCAATACTAAACCAAGCCCTTTCCATGGCAGTATTATTGTCATAAGCATTCATCTCCTCTCTAACAGCAGGGGGAGCTAAATGTGTCAACAATTCCCTACATTCATCGGGAGTGTCCACTCGAGACCTTCGGTGGATGGTCCATTCGGGAACATAAACAGAACCAGGACGGGAGGACTCAGCTCCATCGGCAGGATCCCCTAACAAATAAAACCAAGTTAGGAAAATACACAAAGGCATACGCAAGAAAAGAAATCTAGAAGGATATACAAACATACCAGCTAGGTTAGAGCGGACCACGGGAACAAGGTCATGGACAGCCGTCTTTTCACGATTCCGGGCAGGAACGGGACTTTCAGTCAGCCTGGTCTCATCGGCAGGATGAGTCTCAACCGTCTCTCCGTGTCCTCTTGACTCACCGAAGCTCTCATCGTGATCTACAGTATGATTATGAGTGGTATTAGCAGAATCGTGATGAGGGACGCTGACATGTTCGTCTTCTCGAGACTCAGCAGTTCCCGCATCGTCAACATCTTTTAGCAGAAAGGAGGGATTGGGTGCAACAGTTCGAAGAGGACTCGCGGAAGAGGCCTCCTCAGTAGAATCCTCCTCCTCAGCACGGACAGCAGAAACCTTACGCCTCTTCGGCTTCCCCTTCGAACCACCCTCACCACCAGCAGCTCTTTTTCTCTCGGCTCGCTTCTTAGCGGCCGCACGGGCTTTCCTTTCCCTAATAGCAACAATTTTGGGATCAGGAATTTCCACTTCCTTCAACCTGGCAGTCTTTTCCGGAAGAGATTGGTTAACAAGTAAAGGACCAGTGGTATGTGAGGTAATAGCATCTCGAGCAGAAAGGGCATCACCCTGCTCGATAGTAGCACCATCCAAGAAGGGAAATCGTAGATACTCAGACATCGTGACAACTGCAAAGGGAGAAAAACGATTCAGGAAAAAGAAAAAGCATACCCTCCAACAAGAAAAAGGGAAGGGGTCATAAATAAATAATAATGGGTCATTACCATTCCCCTCGGTATCTTTGAAAATTGGAAGAAATCCAGAGAACTCCCAAGTGGTGGCCAACCCGGCGTGAAAAAGTAATCCGGAAGGTACGGGTCTAATATCGATGCTTTGATTGGTCAATGTCACAACATCAGAGGCGCGGAAGCCATCGGTAGGAAGAGGATCATGTATGTCAGAATCGTGATGCCTCCAAGCCATAGCCTGAGGAATAGCTCTTCGATCTAGAAAGAAAAACCTTTTCTTCCACCCTTTTAAACCGGAAAAGGTCTCGTTTAAAATCTTCCCACCGGATCCCGGACCAACCCTCCTCTCAAAGGTAAACCAATCCCCTTGTTTGCCGATTTTATAAAATACACGGAACAAGTTCACCGAAGGGACAATGTGTAGACTCCGACAATATAACTCGAACAGGGTCAGCCGAGTCAACCCTATAGGTACTAACTGAGAGATGTGCACGCGGAAGTGGTCAAGCACAGCCAAAAGAAGGGTGGAAAACGGCACCCTAACTCCAGAAAACTCAAAATATTGTTCGTAAAGACCTATAAAGTCATCCGTTAACTTATCCATAGTCCATTCGGCAGTAAGGGCCACCGGGTGCAAATCTAGAGGAATGTTATGCTTGAAGGCCAAAGCCTTTACATCTTTGGCAGTCATAGTAGATGAGTAGGAATGCATGTCAGACTTAACAGGCAGGACGACCTCCACATTTTGATCCTCTTCGGACATTTTCAAAGATACCGGAGGGGACAAATTATCAAAAATACAAAGGAAGGAGTATATACCTGAAAGCGCGAAGAGCAAAAAGAAGAAGGGATGTTCGGCTCAAGATTTTACACGCAGTAAAAAGAAGCGGTGGGCTATTTATAGGCAAAGCATCGGGCTTTGGGCCGGGGCAACATGTCACACAGCTGGCAAGGCCCAATCTTGACCCTCCGTTGCAAGATGTGTGCCACGTGTGCGTCCCAGATGAAAAGGGGCGAAAGCAAGTAATGAATTTTAACCCATTGTAATTATGAGTTTTGTCCCATATTCATCAAGGAAGGCGTTTTTTAAAAAAAAAAGAAAAAAAAAGAAAAGAAAAAAAGAAGAAGAAGATGAAAACGGAGAGGACGAAAGCAAAAGCAGTGGTTCCGGTCCTTTCAATTGAGCACTTTTAAGTATCACTCTAATAGTTTGCGACTATTAAAGTAACACTGGGGGGACATGTCCGCGTAGATACCGGACGGGCCCCATATCCGAACGGGTCGGACGGGTCCGGACGGGCGCACTACATCAACCCGAAAGAAGACAAAACGTTAGACTCGATAAAGAGGGACACCTCTTTAAACCGTTGGACAATAACAAACACTTATGCAACATCACTATCCCGGGAATTAAGGAGCGATGTCTCCAAGGAGTACCGACACCCAAGGCAAATGCTAGGCATAGGTCGTCTCCTTCATTCCCAAGGTGCCAAGAACAGTATTTCTAAACAGTGCTTCAAGTAGTATAAATACCCAAGCATTTATTACTTGAAGGCAGCATTAATTTCACCACACACACATTTATTACTCATAGCCCCTTCGGCTCTTACAAAAGTACTTACTTTCACGCCCGAGCTTGGTCCTGGGTCAACACCCAGGGCGAGCTAACCGGTTTTCTGTCTTACTTTCAGATATTTAGGTGGATTACTCTTCTAGAAGCGGAGAACTCTCCTACTTCTTCTAGAACGGTAAATTACTTAAACAAACATTTTTATTATCGTATAAACATAAATGAATGAATATACCAAGTAAAGAAGAAAATAATACTACCTTTTAACGCACGATGATGTATGCTTCCAACTCAGTCACATCTAAATGAATCTTCTTGTTTGCTGGTCCTATGTATATATAGTGAATATTCACGTCTTCATAATGAATATGTTCCATTACACATTACACACTGAACCCTTTTTTGTTATCTTCTTCTTGGGCCATTTCATGAAAATCGGTTCCACAATCTTGTTGATAGTTGCCCAAATAATGTCTTGGATTCACGGGTGTGAAAAGTATAGATAACTTGAAAGTCACCATTGCGGGTCTAAAAACTGCAACAAAAACAATCACATTTGCAGAAATTGAATACTAATGACTTATATTCACCAATTAAACAAACGGAATGATCATGTGTGTACCTGCAACAATGAATAAAAATATACTGAATTGTTTTTCCATAAAGAGCCAGGTACAATGTATGTACCTGCAACATTCATCTCCAACAGCTAAAAGATGCGGGCTTAGCTCTCCAAAAGCCGTCCCTTTATACTACTCCATCATCTGGACATCATATACAATTAAAAGATATGATATACGAACATGAACAAATAAATAAACATAAACGAACATTAATGAACGCATAATCGGACGTTCACGAACATAAACGAACGGACGTGACTTTTGTTCATGTTCGTTCATTTAACTAAACGAACATAAAATAATGTTCATGTTCGTTCATTTAATAAATAAACGAACATAAACGAACTTTTTACAGAGCGATTCATGAAATGTTCACTGAACGTTCGATTCGTTTACATGGTTATCATTTGTCATGCACAAGATTTATTCTTAAAGTTCTTTTGATTACTTATAAACCATTTATTTGATGTTTATACTTCATGCAAACTCTCTTGTATATATATTTATTTGATCTCTTAAAGCTGAATTCACTTTAGCTACGATATACTTTCTTCGTTTCAAATTTTGTGTCTACATTTTTTTTCCACATCAATTGCACATTTTAAAAAATAAATAAATAAAATTTGATAAAGTACACTACAATCACTCCGGAAACTCAAGGGCTTTATATATATGGATTTGAACTAAGTATAAAATCCATATAAATTCTACATACCTTTGAGTTTTCAGAGTGAGTGTAGTGTACTTTTTTATGTATTACTTTTACTCGATGTTATTATTACACATTCTAAAAAAATTATAAATTAATCAATTAAAGATAAAGCTGTTTTTCTGAAATAACTAAGGGGAGTTTGGTGTGTTGTCATGAATCACAATGGGTGTGGAATTTGGTATGAGTTGAAATAGAAATAGGTATGATAAATTCAAAAGCTTTGTTTGGTTTATATATTGTGTTTGTGCATTTTTTTTATAAATTATGGAAGTGAATAAAAAATGAGAAAGAGAATATGTTAATAATTGGAGACCACCTATTTAGCATGGAATGGGTCTATGGATTTTATGACAACTATTCATTCCATACCACATCAAAATTTTGCTAACAAAACATTTAGAGCCCGTTTGGTGTGTAAACGGGTTTAGGTTTAAGATTTGAATTTAGATTTAGATTTGATATGGGTTTAGGAGAGAGAAAATATAATTTATATTTGTATCATAAATTAATTTTAAATATAGTCATTGAATTAAAAAAATACATAAAAGAAAAAAATATAAACATAAAGAAAAAGGTATGTGATTGAGATTTAAGACATGTCAAAACCACTGACACAAAGTGGAGAAACCCACCAAAATTAGCCGATTAAGATTTTGGACATCATGCATTATTTTTTGGTTTCAAAATGGAACCAAACAACAAACTATGGATACTAACCCAATACTTTGGATCAAAACCCAACAACCAAACGGGCTCTTACTTTTAAAATGATTCCTTATCTTTGATTCTATAACCCCAACCAAACGGCTCCTAAAAAGAAAAAAAACTCTAATGATTTAGTCTTGATAAAATATCGAGTACTTAATGCAATTAATTTAAGCCGCCAAATCAGTCTAAACGGAATGAAAAGCCATATTATACTTTCATCATAGCATTTTAATAGTTACGTTACCATGTTTGAAAAAACACGAAAAGACAAAGTACTAGTAAAAGATATTTCAAATACGGGTGCTACTATTGGTACCCCCTGGCCCACCATAAAGTACATATGTTCCGTACTTTTTGTCTCTCAGTTTATAGTGCAGCGCAGTTTTTTATCAGTTTCTTTACCGTAATTTTTCACAGTTTCATACTTTTGACCTGTTAAACTTTATAATTTTCGTTCCGCATTATGCGTTTCACTGTTTTACAATATAAACAAAATTATAAAAATAAAAAAATAAAAAAAATAAAAAAAAGGGAAAAATCAGGGGGTACAAACAGCTTTTTAGGGGGTTACAAATAACATGAGCCTTCAAATAAACCAAAATTTCTTTCGTTAGAATTTCTAATCTAGAAAAGTCAAAAAAAACGTCACAGCTTGTGGTTACCAATTTTCGATAAGGGTGCTACTATTGATACCCTCAGGCCCGCCAAAAAGTATCAAAAAGGTATAAAGATTTCTTTTATACCCTCCTTTTTACAGTGCAACGTAGTTTTTTATCAGTTTCTGTTCCGTAATTTTTACCAGTTTCATACTTTTGACCTGTTAAACTTTATATTTTTCGTTCCGTATTTTCCGTGTCACAGTTTTATAACATATGCAAAATTATAAAAATAAAAAAATAAAAAAATAAATGAAAAAAACAGAAAAAATCAAAAGGGGGTACAAACGGCTTTTTAAGGGTACAAATAACATAAGCCTTTTGATAAACATAGCCAGATAGTTCAGTTTTTATTCTCTATTTAATTCTGAGTGTGAAATGGTGAATTATATATCTTTCAATCACTTCAACTATCACACATTCACACGTCTCATGTCAAGACCAACTTGAAGACACGACACTTGCAAGTTTTTTTTTTTTTTTAACGGCGGATTTTATTAAAACAAAAAGACTAGCAAGAAGCTAGAAATTACAAAGTAACAAGATACGGGTTTTTAAGCCAATCTACCCAACTAAAAGACTTTTTACATTTATGTTTACACCAAATGATGGATCGGGTGACTACCTCCTCAAATATAAGCGCCTTCGAAGGACAAGCCGAACAAAAAATGCTCTTGTTACGAAAATTCCAAATGTAACACAACAAGACATAACAAACGCTTTCGAACAACTCTTTATGTTTATCTAGCATGATTAACTAATCAAACCACAAAACAATATACAAAAAAAAAAGCCAATTACAAGCTTTCATAAATTGTTAGAAACGAGTTTTCAAACATACGTTTTGCGGCGGGACGTTTGTTAGTTTTCGATAAAGGATTTCAGATCGAGTTGCGTTAGTATGCCGGGTTTAAAAAAACGGTTAGTAATCGGGCCACACATACAGCCCAAGCCGCGAGCCCAAACCCAAGCGGGAGCCCAAGCGTCTGGTAAATGTATTGTAGATATAACAAGCATAGTTGTTCGCGCGTTGCTGCAGGACGGTGTTTTTTTTATCATAGATGTGGGTGTTTTTTTTTTAAAATTTGTATGGTAAGATTTCAAAGTTTTATAAGTGTGGTTTGCGTGTGCTAATTTTATAAAAGTTATGTGTTTAAAGGTAGTTTTTTTGGCTATTTGGGGTTTTTTTAATATAATTTTATGAGATTTGGGTAAAAATGTGTTAAGCATGATTGGCCGCGCGTTGATGCGGGGCGTTAAATTTTTTTATTTTTTTGTGCGGCTTTATTTTTTCGGTCTCATGTTTAATAGTTTTTTTATATGGGCTTATGTGTTGGGCGTCATGTCGTGGGTATTTTTTGATCTGAATAAATCAATACTTTTGTAAAAAAAATTCTTATTTTGTGCCGAGATTTTTTTTTAATTATTTTGTGCAATAGTTTCTTTTTTTATATGGGCTTATGTGTTTGGTCTCATGTCACGGATATTTTTTGAACTGAATAAATAATTACTTTTGTAATTTTGTTTTCTATTTTGTGCCGAGCAATTTTTTTTTTAAGTTGTCTAGTTAAAGAAAAAAAAACACAAAAAAATGCCAAATGGGCCGGTTACTGCAGCAAATTACTGTAGCAATGTAGCAAACTATGTCAAAACGACATTGTTTTAACCCAAACATAGTATATATATATAGAATATATCAAATCTCGATAAAAAAAATACGAGTAGTTTATTTTGTCTTGCTGTCGTATATATAGACAGGGACGGACCTAAATGAGAGCGATTTTTGGTCACGAAACGCAATTTTTTCATAAAATATGTTTTTTTTCTAGGTACATGCAACCCCCACTTTAACCTATTATTTTTTTTGTGGGGCAACTTTAGTACTCATAATCATAAATAAATAAATAAAGTATGCAACACCCTCTCAAAAATCTTTGGTTCGTCTCTGAATATAGGCTAACTTTAGGGTACGTGTAACTTAAAAACGGCGGTCATGAGTTCAAATCTTGACACCATGTCCTTTTAATCATGATATAAGGCGATTTACTTTTTCACGACGGCTAACATAAAACAAATAACAAGCCTGCGGCGCGAAATAAAACCACTTGCCATGTCCAAACAACCAACCAACGAAACTGTTCACTATCATGAGACATAGGAGATTCAGCTGAGGTGCGAGCTTCTAACCAGACGCTCATTCATTTAACCATAATCGTGAAACAAAACTGCTAAACGAATAAGTTAGAGGTGTCATGTCTCTCTTACGAGAGCACTTTTCGTCGTTGTCTTGAGCTTAAGAGAATAACTTTCTAACCATCCAGATTCTTGAGAACATATGAAACTTCCCTAACATTAGATCATGAGAATATGTAAAACTTCAAAACTGCATATACAATATCTACTTGAAAGATAGATATACATTAAATATTTCACAAAAATTTACTGTACTTTCAAAGTCATAGATACAACACGTGAATTTTTTGCCAAACGTGGATTACACAATTTAATATATCAACTATCTTAAGCTTAGGTCGGGTGTCATGGTCACCCGACCATTATCTTCATCTTAGTCATGGTCACCCGACCATTATCTTCATCAACGTCACTTTTTAAACACACCACCCTTAAAAGCATAGTGGTCACCTTCAAACCAAACACATAAAAATAACTTAATACAAGCATACCCCACAATATACATTACACACACTCACGAAACAAATCATTTTTCCTTTTTTTTCGTTAGTTGGAGCTGGCCACCTAACCGACCTCAATCTCACCCCTTCGCGTGAGAAGTTGTCACTTCCGTCACGGTCTTCATGTACGATCCCAGCCCTTCACGTGTGATGGATGGCCACCATAACAAATAACAACTATTCTTGAACTATCGAGTATTAATAATGGTTAACATTTCACAGAATTCTTAACTAAATTATTCCATCATCCTTCCATGCTCGGCCCAAAAGGACAAAACTCTAATAACTGTTTTGGGCCAATACCCAACATCTTTTACACTTGCAGTCTTACCTCAATTTCCGATTTTCCGTCTTTTAACTCACCCGTGCAGAATTCGTTTTGACCCATGAAAATCAAAATCGAAACCGATATCGTACCGAACCGAAAATAATCGAACCAAATTTGTAATCGAATTTTCCAAAATTGAACCAAACAGCTTTTTGTTTAGATATGATTTTGGCAAAATGAAATTGAACCGAACCGAAAAAGATTCGTATAAATATTTTTTTTATATGTATTTATATAAAAAACATTAAAATTCTTCATAATATATATATAATATTTTTTAAAGTTGGTCTTTTTGCTAAAAATCAATATAACTAAATAATTAATTAAAATTATGTAATTCGTATTATTTAGTTCGGTTCGATTTTACCCAAAAACTTTTTCTTCACTAAACTAAACTAATCGAGTCAAATAAACCGAACAACGCGATAACTGAACTGATAAACACCCTACGCCATCAACAAACCTTTTCATTGGGCCATTCAAGGGTATTTGTTTAATCATAATTTTTTGCCTATAAGGGGGTGTTTAGTTCGCCATAATTGGACTTAATCTGATTTTGGTTGACAAAAAGGTTGGAATTGTAATTGAATTACATTACGTAGGTTGTTTGGTTTGCTTTGGAAAGAGAAATGAACTTTTCTAATTACATCCGATGTTGTAATTCTATTTGCATAAAATTATGGATGGAAAGTTTTCAATTACGT
>BQNB010018475.1:35902-68243 GCA_026074375.1 Tanacetum coccineum | reverse complement strand
AACAACCCAAACGTTGTTTTACAAATTACCCGGATGAACTAACAATCAACACGAACAATATATCTTCAAGTGAAATGATCAAAGATGGAAAGCTAATGGATTTTTGTTGGTGTTTGTGGCGTCCGAATTCAAGAAAGAAGAGAGAAAAGAGAGTGAAATATGTTGTGTGTGTGTTGGTTTGAAATGAAGTGGAATGAAATGAGTGAAATGAGGTTATAAATATGCAAGCTCAAAATTTACAACACATATGCATGTGTGTGTGTTCAAACCGATTGGCCAAAGAAGGGGAACAACCAAAGGGGACCAATTTGATCTCCCAATTGTATCTCTTGAGTACAAGTCCTTTCCTACTAACATGCCATCTTGTCTAGGAATTGATTTTAAAATTTTTGGCACCCTATGCAAGTATATGTATGTGTATTCGGTTGGATCAAGGCACAAAGGGGGACCAAAATATTTTTCCCACTTTCTAGGATCACTAGTGCTCTTTGTGAACTAATTTCCAAGACTTTGCATGCACATGTATAAGTATAAATTAAATGCGAAGCACGTAAGTAACGAAACGAGTAACGGTAGCACGGAAAATTACGAAATTTTAAATATTGCTTAAAAACATAAAAACGCGGATATTTCCAAAATACTACAACGTTTGGTGTCCCAGTTCGCTCCCGGAGATGATTCTCAGATAATAACGAAATAATTTCCTCGTTAAACGGTAAAGCTAAACGAAACATTTTAAAAATTCAAATTACTACACGGAAACGGCTAACTTATTGAACGAAAATTCTCGGGTTGTCACATTATTTCCCTGTTAAAGAAGCTTTGTCCTCAAAGCTTAGGACGCAACCTCTGCAGCGGGTGCAGAGTTGGTGAAAAGGTGCGGGTATTTCTTTTGCATTTGGTCTTCACGCTCCCAGGTGAACTCAGGACCTCTCTTGGAGTTCCAGCGCACTTTGACAATCGGAATACGACTCTGCTTCAGACGCTTGACCTCACGGTCCATAATCTCGACAGGTTCTTCAATGAAATTCAATTTGTCGTCAACTTGGATCTCATCCAATGGTATAGCAAGCGGTTCATCAGCCATGCATTTCTTCAATTTCGAGACGTGAAACGTACTATGAACTCTACTCAACTTCTCTGGAAGTTCTAGACGATAGGCAACGGTTCCTACTTTGGCAATGATCTTAAAAGGTCCAATATAACGAGGGTTCAGCTTTCCCCGTTTGCCAAAACGTATCACTCCTTTCCAAGGAGACACTTTCAACATGACCTTATCTCCTACTTGAAACTCAAGAGGTTTTCGTCTTACATCGGCATAGCTCTTTTGACGATCACGGGCGGCTTGGATATGGCTCTTGATTTGAACTATTCTCTCGGTTGTCTCGTGGATGATCTCTGGGCCAGTGAGCTGACTGTCTCCAACTTCAGCCCAGCAGATAGGTGATCGACACTTGCGCCCATACAACGCCTCAAATGAAGCAGCCTTTATGCTGGTATGGTAACTGTTGTAATACGAAAATTCTACCAATGGTAAGTGTCGATCCCAACCTTTTCCAAAGTCGAGTACACAGGCACGTAACATGTCCTCCAACGTCTGAATGGTCCTCTCACTCTGACCATCGGTCTCTGGGTGGTAAGTGGTGCTCATATCAAATCGAGTACCTAATGCTTTATTTAGAGACTTCCAAAAATGTGAAGTAAATTTCCCATCACGATCAGAAATGATCGAAACTAGCACTCCATGCTTTGAGACTACTTCCTTCAAGTATTGTCTAGACAACTTCTCTAACGTGTCATCCTATCGCATAGGCAAGAAATGTGCAGACTTGGTGAGACGATCAATGATTACCCAAATCGTATCGTGACTAGTTGCCGTCTTTGGAAATTTAGTCACAAAATCCATTGTTATATCCTCCCATTTCCATTGTGGGATCTCTGGTTAACATAATAAAGTAGGCAACAAACAGACGGTTTCTGGATGACTCGTATCATAACCTTGGCAACAAATGTAAAATACATTGCTGACATAATGGTAATTTTTTTCGCTTTCATGTTTGGCCCACCATACAGCTTTCTTAAAGTCTTGGTACATCTTCTGATCCAGGTGGATGGAATACTTTGACTTTATGAGAGTCATGCATAATTAGAAGCCTCTCAAATCTCCAAAAACCGTGGAAACCAAACTTTGATTGTTCAAACATAAGACTTCTTTAGCATCGAGGTTCTACAGTTATCAGCCCTGCAATCTTTTTTTGATGAAGTTCTCTTGCTTTCTAGCTTCCGATTGAGCAACGTCCAAAATCTCTTAGGAAGGTCCAAACTAATCGTCATACTAAGGCTCCAAAACTCGTAGTGGCTTAATTCTCTACTTTCGACTTAGGGCATCAGCCATCACGTTCGCCTTCCCTGGATGATATCAAATCTCACAATTGTAGTCGCTCAACAACTCTAACCACCATCGTTATCTTCATTTCAAACTCTTTCTGGTCGAGAATGTGTTGATAGACTCCTATGATCAGTGAACACAACAACGTCATGTTTGTACCATACAGATAGTGTCTCCACAACTTAAAGCAAAAACACTACTGACCAAGCACTAGGTCGATGTGTAGTATAGTTCTACTCATGAACACTAAGTTGCAGAATGTCATAAGCTATGACCTTCTCCTTTTACATCAAAACTGCACCCAACCCTTTATGCGAAGCATCGCAATATACTACGATGTTCTCACTTCCCTCAGGTAAAGCCAAAATTGGCGCACTACATAGTTTCTGCTTCAACAACTAAAACGCGGCTTCTGCCTTTTCTCCCCAATCAAATTTCACGCTTTTCTGAGTCAACTTCATCATAAGCCTATCGATCTTTGAAAAACCTTCGATAAATAGTCGGTAGTAACCGGCCAAGCCTAAGAAACTAACAATCTCATGGAGTCCTTGGGATAGCCCAATCCTTGATAGACTCAAATCTAGCGGGATCAACGTGAATGCCTTCCGCTATGAATCACATGACCCAAGAAATTTTACCTCGCAATAGGCCAAAATTCACACTTTCAAAAACTTGGCGTAAATTTCACCTCCTTCAAAACAACTACAAAATCAAACCTAAGTGTGTCCTTCGATGCTCCTTCTTCTTTCTCTGCTCATGGAGTAAATCAAAATGTACGTCGATAAACATGACACAAATCTATCCATACGTTTTGCACACCTATTGCATTAAATCCATGAATTACTGCCCGGTGCGAATAGACCCTCAAACCAAACGGCATTACTTGGAACTCGTAGTGACCATAGAGAGTCCTAAATGCAGTCTTAGGAATGTCTTCCTCTCGAACTCTGAGTTGGTGATAACCATATCTCATGTCGATCTAAGAGTAGACTCTTGATCTTTGCAATTGATCAAACAAATCGTCGATTCTCGAAAGTGGGTATCGGTTCTTCACAGTAAGTTTGTTTAGTTCACGGTAGTCGATACACATCTGAAAAGAACCATCTTTTTTTTTGACAAATAAAACCGGTGCTCCCCAGGGTTAGGAACTGGGTCTTATAAATCCTTTGTCAGAAAGTTCTTGCAACTGAGTGGATAACTCTTGCATTTCGGCTGGTGCCAATCGATGCGGGGTTCGTGCTACAAGTGCAACACCAGGGACTAAGTTGATTTGAAATTCAACTTGTCGAGCAGGTGGTAATCAAGGCAGATTGTCTGGAAAGACCTCCAGAAATTCATGTATGATCGGCAAGTCCTCAAGTCGCTTCTTCTTTGACTTATCCCCAGCCATCTTGGATGTAACTTATGCTAGGTAGACCTGACATCCCTTCTGAATATACTTCTGGACCTCGTACACGATAGTGATGTTCACTTTACCTCCGTTGCCAAAATCGTCACCTCGATTACAATACTTCCGAGTCCTCCATAAAGGAATACGACGACCTTCTCGTCACAAACGATCAACGCGTGGTATTTCGCCAACCAATCCATACCGATGATGATGTCAAAACTACCAAGTTCTACGGGCATTAGGTCTATGTCGAACGGATGGCCTAATAATCCTAACGTGCAACCTCTAAGAACAACATTTGTTTATGAGATTCTTTCATCGGTAAGTTCTACGGCATAACTAGTGTCTAAAGTGGATGTGTAATATCAAGCAATGCACTAAAGGTAGATGACACAAAACTTCTATCGCTGCCCGAATTGAATAACATAGGAAGCATAACATTATTGAGAAGAAACGAACTCCGTGACCAACGTTGGAATCAGGTTATTCCTCCTTTAGCATGGCGTAACCTTTGTTGTAAGCCATATTACTCCAATCCGTCCAGTCATTGTTTCCAACTCTGTTTCTTTTGTCTGGTTTCCACAGTCTAGATTCTCAACATAGAGGGCAATCCTTCCTAAAATCCCGGGCTTTCAACTTATAACAAATAACACCCTGCTGATTTCCAACTAGAGCTCTCTGAGTGTTTGGGGCAATAGTCGCCGTACAATCCCTAGTCAGGTGTCCAAGAAACAAAGAAGGATGTAACAAAAAAAAACAAAAAGGTCCTAGTACTTTTTTCATGATATTTTAACCTTCTTACACTTATTGCACTTAAAAAAAAAACAGAAGAACAAAATAATCACTGTACATGGCCCTACATGGTGGTATCTGCACTTGTTGCAGAGTGGGTGAGGTCCAGCATACCCTTTCCTCTCATTGTTCCTAGTCGTGTAAGCTCTAACCACATTCTGCCCACTAATATATTTGCCTCTTAAATGGCGGTTGTTGTCCACGGTTATCCCTCGGGTTACTTTCTATCCTCCTCTTACTGTCAGCACTCCTTGTAGCATAACCCTGGAGCTTCATATCTATCAATTGGTTAGAAATGCGTACGGCATCTTAGAATCTAGTTGGGTTTGCAGCAATCACATTTCCTTGAATGTTCGCGTAGCCTCCAATAAACTTCATCCACTCTGTCCTCTCGTTAGACCATTCCTATTACAACAACAAAATCAACTCCTGAAACCTTTGAGTGTAGATAGTCAAGTCGTTACCTTTCACGGTCAGATTCCACAATTCAGTTTCTTTTTCGAATCTCGTTTCCTTATACAATAACACCTTAGTCATAACTTCATAAGTTTTCTGCCCAACTCATGGCATAGGCGGCCCATCCCAAATCGTTCTCTTGTTGGGAGTTCCACAAGTCAATGCACTGCTCAAAGCGTGCAACGAAGCATACTTTCAATAGGTACTTATCTGCTGGACAGTTGCTAATGGTGGAAAAACATTCCATCTCTCGAACAACGGTCAATGCCGAAAACTCTCGGTTTCCATTAAAGTTAAGTGGCTGGCACATCAGGAAGTCTTGATATGTGCACTCTCTAGCAGGCATAAATCCTCTGAAGTTATAGCCATATTCTCCTCCATTCCCATTACCATTTCCATTTCCTCTTTTTCCATTTCCTCCATCTCCGTTTCCTCTATTTCCATTTCCTCTATCTCTATTTCCTCCATTTCCATTTCCTCCTACTTCTTCTTGTTCGACCTCATCTCCTATAAGGGGTCTAAGGTTTCTGACAGAGTCGCGCACTCTCAATGCTCCTGCCATCCGTCGATCGCTTTGTTCGTTGACTGCTTCTCGTGTCCTTGACTCTCCAGATCGTGTGTTAGGCATCCTCCTACAACACATCAACGTAACACTCGGTGAGATTCCTAGGTGATGCGAGATCACTAACGGAGTTAAATAAAATTTACGATTACTTCACATAAAAAATACATGATCAAAAATATTCAAGGAAACCCCATAACGCATGATGCAAAAAGCATAAGTAAATCAAATTACGACATCATATCATAGATAAATATCAATTTCATATCATCGATCATTAGTGATTACATCACATTAGTTTCAAAATACAGAAAATACGAGTTTCTAAGACTACGGTCATCACTAAACGCTACTGGTCAATACTGCAACACTAATGAACATATCTAAGGATGGTAGCCCATGTGCTTCCTAGCACACACCTCAAATCTACCAACTCTCACTCGGTCATAAAATCAAAACCATCGTATCTGCCTCAGCTCTCTCTGCATACGTACCATGCCGCTCTGGAGTCGGCCAACTCTCTGACTCTCAACACTCGCGGTGCCTCTGAGCCTCCTGTTATCCCTCTCTAACTCAGCAACTCTCTCAGTCAAAATAGTGACTGCCGACTCAGCCCCAACAATCCTACTTCCCTGCTCCCTCCGAACTCCCTCAATGGCTTATATACGATGGACTAAGATAGCCTCGGTGTGATCATGGAACCTCTGAACCAAATCTCCTAATGTCTCATACGTAACCTCTACTGCTCCCTCCTGAGCAGGCTCAGGGGTATCATTCTGCATCAACAGGACTTAACCCTCTCACGTCTGACCTCACCAGAGCCCTCAGTTACCCGTATCACTCTCCTCTCAATCAACAGCATCAACTACAACTCTAGCATCAATCCCTCTATCTCTAAGAGCATCCGCATAAGTGAAACACTCGTCAATCTCTGCTTGAATCTCGGGGTCAATCTCAATCCTGTCGCTCCTTACAACATCAACATCCATCACTAAATTAGCCCCTCTAGACCTAGACGGCTCAGAACTCTCATCCTCGAAGTTAACTTTCAATCCAACCTCGCCAGGTACATATGGCTCAAATCTATCATCCGAACAATCCTCTAAATCCGTAGCTATCTCAGGACTCCTAATCCTCTTAGGTGATGGTAAAATATCTGCAAGTGCATAAGACAATGCCCCAAAGGTAGGTGAAGATAACGGTACAGATGCAATAGGCGATCTACTCCTCTTGCGAGAACGGCTCACAGAAGAAGAATCATGAGATAGTCTCTCAGAAATAGCAGATGAACGATGAACACTCAGGACCAAAAAACATAATCGATGACTAGATCTCGTACCCAATGGTGATGCTGGTAATGAATGATCAGAAGATGAATGACTAGACGGATAATCAGATAAAGCATCCGCAGGAGAATCCGAAGAAGTCTCTGACGATGAACTCGATGATGAATCATCCAAAGAAAAATGATCCAAAGAAGAATAATCAACTGAATGTCTCACAGCAAGACGATGAGTGGGTAACGGTCCAACCCTCTTCCTCACAGTCATCATGTGTACCGGCCCATTAAGATGGTAGCGGTACGGTCGACCATAGGGAATAGGCTGTCCTGGTGCAAGAACCATGACTTGACGTCGAAGTGCACCAGATGTTGTAGGTGACCTCTGAGTAGAAAGGGTAGTCTCAGTGAATGGTGTACCATGGGTAGGTGATGGTGTGTATCAGGTTGTATCGCTGGGTCTGTGGTGTCATCAGCCGATGATAAAAATGGTGAGAATAGCTGGTAAATGGATGTTATATGGCTGATGATGGAGTCCGAAGAAACGAGATAAAAAATGAAATTGCCATGACCTTGCACAAGCAAAAGTTATATAATATCCTTTATACCAACCATGCATGAAGCGTGGAAAAATGAACAAATGGGTAATGAACGAAAAATGAATGCAATAGACTATCGAATGCAGTATCTGCGAAATGAAATCAATAAAATTATAGTAATAATTAAGTGTAAACTTTTAGTATATTACATAATATTTAATTATGTATACGTACTATGTAAAAATTACGTAAGGCACATAATCACGTAAGGATCACATACTGGTTATAGTCCAGACCTAGTTGGCACATAATCACGTAAGAATCACATACTGGTTATAGTCCAGACCTAGTTATATACTACCTGGTTCTCTATAACCTGGCTTTTGAACCATGTTGTTCAACACCTCCAATAGGGCCCCGTCGCTTTTTAGCATCCGGGGGCGTGACGTTCATGACTATCTCAAGTACAAAGCATAAAGAACGACCTCTAAAGGTACGTTTGAAAAATAAACACCGTTGCATAAATTTAAAATATTAATAAGTTTACATCAATCCAATTTAAAAGGTTCAAAAGACAACATGCAGAAGCTTAAATAAGTTCAACAACGGTATTTAAGATAAACATGGATAAAATCTGAAGAAACTGTTTTTCGGTCAATAGACTTCCATAAAGTAACAAGCAACAACAACATGCTAAACACCTGAGAAAAACATGCTTAAAACTCAACATAAATTGGTGAATCATAGTTTTTAGTTCAAACAATGTTATAGTGAACCACAAGATATCACAACTATGCGACATTATAACAGATACAACTCCACTAAAAAGTATATATACGATTGCACACTAAGCTCATGACACCTGAAGCTAAATAATGAAAGATAGCATTACATTGCTATAAGTATTTGCCCTTGCCTTTACAGGTGTCCACAAAGACACCTATCCAGTTTCGACAAGATATTTATCCATTATCGGAGCCCTGGGTAGTGAGCGATACTCACCCGATATGATAATTAGTCCCAATAGATCATATTTATTCAATCGCGCTCCATACGACCGGGATCCTTCCGGTGGAAGAATTAACAGTTCATGATAGTTCGGGCAATTATGGTCTAAACGCTACTTAGGCAACACGTAAATAGGGAAATCTCACGTATAGTAATTGTGTCCAGTTTTAAAAACAAGCAATGTTTCTCACCCCAAGTTATAAAACATTTATTCAAAATGAGTAAAAGAGTGGACGTAATGAACGCACCTATGATTTAATGAATTAGGGAGTGAATAGTTCCTAAAATAATTCACGATGATCGTAACGAACGAATCGATATACTAAAAGCAAGACCTATGAAATGGACGTTTGATTTAATATCAGATCGAAGTGAATTTATGGAAAATGCATAGGTGTATACTAGTGTACTTTTGTTAATATATATCTAAAAATTAACGTTTGTGATCGTGTAGTAATAAAATGTTTCCGTAAGTAAATGGGTAGAAATAATATGTATTTTAATATTACATAGATATATAACGTCTAAGTAAAAATATATATTTTTATATATATATTGTTCGTCACTTAATTTAAATTCTCGTATCTCACTTTACCATGTACGTTTTCTAGTATTTACTAAGTATAGTGATTTATAAAAATTTCGGCATGACCCGTTCGTGTTTACACGTTTTTCCAAAGTCTTAGACTTTATTTAAAACCATTTTCAAACCACTTTCAATCCACTTTTCATAATTACAAATTATACATCATCAAATCCATTATTATTTGCAACGTCCAACGTTTAAAAATAATTAAACGTAACACATCTAAATCGTATATTATTAAATAAGCTATTCGCGAACTTATCCAATAAGCTACACCGTAGCTTTACGCCTTGGTGTTTTGTATTTATGTTGGGCCTTGGCCCGTTAAGTCTGAAAATGTAGTTTTACTTATCCATTTAATCCGATAAGCAAAGCATTAAGCAATAAACACGTGACCTAAAAATAAGCTATCAATAAGCTCACAATAAGCCAAGTATAATAAGCCGAACCATATAAGCTCAAAAATAAGCTCATGGTGTTGGGTCTTGTGTGGGAACGACGGCTATACGCCTAATAAATATAATTCAGACGCCTATTTATTAAGTCGAATAAGTTTAACGTTTGTCCTTTCAAAATAAGCTAGAAAATAAGCTAATAAAATATAACTTAAACCAAAATAAGCTAAACAAATATTTCTTCTTTCTTTTCTAGTTTGGCCGAACAAAATATAAGCTCTAAAAAGCTCAAGATAATCAAAATAAGCTTTTCCAAAAGCTTATTACAATAAGCCGGATAAAATAAGCATTAGCATACTATTTTTATTACATGAAAATAACCACGATCACAAAACTAATATTTTCTTATATTTTTATATATATTTTTCGAACCATATATACACCCTTTTAGGGTTATGTAGTTTTTTAAAATCTGTTTCACAAAATAAGGTGTACAACTAGCGATGAATGCATCAAAATGATAAGGAAAGTATCACTAGTTTATATTTAAGAATTTTGAAGACTTACAAGTTGCACAAAAGGTTTTTTAGAGAGGAAGAAGAGATTAGACACAAGCCCAAAGAGTTGTTTAATTATACGGCGCATGATACAAATAATCAAACCTTCAATAAATCTTCAAGTGTTTTTGATCAAAGATGAAAATTTATGAAATTGTGTGTGTTTCTTGGGTGGTTCGAACAAAAGAAGGCAAAGAAGAAGAGAGAAAACTAAAATTTTAGTGTGTGTGTTATGAATAAGAAAATGGAAGCAACAAGATATAAAGAATACAAAGTTTACTTCACACACTAAGTGTATCATTATCCTTCTTAACCATAACATCAACCTTTTTAGAAACTACAATATAATAACTAGGAAGCGTTGATGCAGAAGGATTTAACGATTTCCCATCATCATCCAGTAACAAAAGCTTCCCCTCAGTTATCTGACTTTCCAATGCATTAATCCTTACAACCAAAGTTATATTACTTGGACTACCAACTTCCGAACCAACTACATCTTGGACAACTTTCTTACATGAATTTGACGACCTCCCATTTCATCCAAGCTCATCACCTTCCTCAATCGTATCAAGTGCATCAAAAGGGTTATTAGAATTTATCAATTTTTATAGACACTTCAGAATTCTTTTTTCGTACCACTTGAACTAGCACTATTTTTTAGAGACGGCTTGCCAAATTAGTTTCTTAGGCTTAAACTGAAACTTAGAACCCATATTCGTACCATGAGAAGAAAAAGTATGTTGAAAACCATCATGGTTAGTGTATTGTTTCTTAGGTTTTTCAGCAGGTCGTTTTTAACATAACATATCATCATGCCCAAATACCATACACACACCACATCTAGGTGGTTCTCATTCATACTCCAACCTCACCGTGCGAAGAACCTCTCCATCATCTTTCCCATTAAGAATAGCAATAATCATGTCCTCTTTTAACTCCCGATCAGCCCTAATATCAATCAATGCACGAGCATAATCCATACGACCCCATGATTGTAGACACATAGAACTCGTATATGAATTAAGCATAATTGGGTTACCAAGCTTAGTATCCATCACACTCAATCCGTCTGCAGTAAACGCCACAATAGGAATATCATAGAATTTAACCCAAATGGGAAACGAATTCATATCTTCCTTAAGTAAATCAACATTTGGCGTCCATTTCTTTAGGATGATAGGTGCATATCGGATAAACCATAGACCATTCTCCAATACCCCATTCATACCCTCAATTGAAGCAAACTTGAAGGAGAAAAAGCCCTTTGATTTCATCATTACACAAACTAAACCAAACTTCTTCCAAGCATTCTTAACATAGTTCTCAACAACCGAGAATGCTACTCTTTTACCCACAAAATAATAGTATTCATCGAGGGATATCTTTATCCTACTCAAGCGAAAAATACAAGGTTATACGAGGACACTTAGCTTATCTTCGGGATTGCTTAATAATAAGATTGTACACCAAATTCCTCAAGTGTAAAATTTTGGATCCAGAAAATGCACTATTCTAGGCGACGTTTGTTTGATAGTCAAGGCAATCACGTCGATACCGCCAAGATAGTCAATCAAGGATTAGAGGCAACGTCTACGAACTCCAACGAAGGTACGAAAATTCTTAGGACATTCTGGTCATTACCGATGATTTAACGAAGGATTCTCTAGGAAAATAAAAAACCTCTAACCAAAATGACTCAAAAAAATGTGAAATACAAATGGGAAGAAAAAGAAGAGGAAGCCTTTCAACTGTGATGTAGAAACTTTGTCGTGCACCGATTTTAGCATTTCCCGACGAAACAGAAAACTTCGTGACTTATAACGCCTCACATAATGGATTAGGTACTATAATGATGCAGAAGGAGAAGGTTGATAGTTTACGACTCCCGGCAACTAAAATTTATTAAGAAGAAACTACTCGACACACAACGACCTAGGATCATGGAGAGAATAGTATTTATAGATATAAGATCTGGGAACACGCCTGTATGCAAAAGCATACCATGTTTACAAACATAAGAGCTAAGTACATGCTAATCAAAATGGAATTGAAACATGAGGAACCACGTAGGTTGTTAAAATTGTCAAATAATACGATTGAAAGATACAATATCACCTTGTAAAAGCAAACTTGCCAGCAGATGCTCTAAGATAAAGAACGAACTAAGCCTCGTCATGGAGAGAGCCTAGTAATGCCGCGTAATTTCAACCTACAACACAGATTCATGAAACATAACTAGAACTCGATTAATAAACGAAAGGGAGCTTTAAGGATTGTGAAGCCTTCAAGGTATGGATAAGGAGTCGAGACCGACTCGATAAACACCTTAGCATTGAGGAGACAGGAGTTGGTTCCCACACTTTAGAGACTTAAGAGAATTGATCATGCATGGGTCACACAAATCTGACTATTTCATCTACCCTGGATCGGGTAAGATATATCATAACCTTAAGCAGTTGTACCGATGGTCCAACATGGAAACATGCATCACAACCAATGTCAGCAAGTGGTCAATGTGTTTAAAGATGAAGAAGTATAACAGAAGCCTCTGGTTACGGTACAACAGAACAACCCATTGGAAATAGGAAAAAATAATAGCCATAGATTTTTGACGTCACAAGTCTCCACAGACAACAAGCCGTTACTACACGATTTGGGTACTCGTGATCATCAAAAGAACAGCTGACGTGAGATCGCAAACCCTTAGATATATAAGGTCAGTATCTCCATGGAAAGGATGATATTTATGGCAAATGGGGAAAAGCTGAACCCTCGTTATATGGACCTTTTAAGATCTTTAGCTAAAGAGGAACCGTCGCCTATCGAACTTGAACTCCATAGTTGCTGAAAGCAGTTCTCACATTACGATTTCAAGTCCGAACTTGAAGAAGTGCCTAGCTGACGAGACTCTGCTATACCGTTGGATGAAATCCAAATCGACAAAAAACTCCACTTCATTCAAGAACCTATCGAGATCATGGAACGCGAAGTCAAGCATCTGAAGCAGAGCCGTATTCCGATTGTCAAGGTACGTTGGAACTCTAGGAGATGTCCTGAGTTTACGTGGGAGCGTGAAGACCAAATGGCATGAAAAAGTATCACGTAAACTTAATTTGCTAATCTGAACGCTTTAGTCGAAAAGCTACAATCTAAGCTTTGAGGACCAAGCTCTTTTTAAACAGGGGCGTGGAAAAGGATGTAACACCTCCAAATTTTCGATCAACTAATTTAGCCGTTTCCGCGTTTGATAATTTGAATTTATAACGGTTTCGTTAATTTTAACGTGTAACCGAAAGTTTTCCCGATTACAATATTGAGAATCTCTTCGGTAGCGAATCAATATTGTAATTTACATCGAAGTCTTTTGGACAGAGACCGCGTTTTACTCTTTTTAATTAATACTTTAAAATTTCATAAGTTGTTTCGTGAAGTCGTTATCAGCGATTTCTGTTGTCTTCACGTACGATTACCCGATAAAATTCAAATGCAAGTCGTAGCATGGAAATGCCTTGGAATTAATTCTATGCATTCTCACGTACCATTCCTAGAATGTTCGAACACCATTAGGTCCCCGCTTGTCTGCTCTTAATCAACCGAATATGACACGCACACAACTCTAGCAAATGGGGGGGATTCATTTTTAAATTGTGATAACTACTTATAACAATGCTTCCTACAAATGGCTCTTGTACAAGTCCTTCCCTAGTCTCATCATTCGCGGACATTTAATGGTCCCCTTCTTCCCCTGTGTACACGGCCGACACAAAGCACACACCAATCTTCGATGCATTCCATCTCATGCCAACATTTACAACTATCCATTATTTCTCATTCATTCATGCAAATTTCTCTCGACTAAAAAAACACACATCTTTTCCTTCCTTTTCTTTCTTGTTCCCACCCACAAACACACACACAAATCCATTTCTTTTTTATCTTTGATCAAACCATTTGAAAATATATTGTTCGAGGTTGATTGTTTTCATCCGGGTAGTTTATAAACAACGTTTTGGTTGTTCTTAGTTTCTAATAATCTTTCGTCGCGTTTTCCTTGTAAGTCACTCGTATCTTTTTCATAAATGATGTTTGTACTTTTGCATTCGTATGACTCATTCCGAACAGGTGTAACAAAGCGGTCGTGTTTTAGTGAAATCAATACCTATTTTTCTATAAAAACTAACAAGTGCTCAAAGTTTAAATCTTTTTATTTGATAAATGGAAAGAACAAAAAAAGTAGTTTGTACTTTTGTGTTATACAGTTCGTTTGTGCTATAATGATAATATATATATATTAGTTATTACTATGGCTATATCATTTATGTGAGAAAAATTATTTCATCGTATAGTAAAGTAATAAATATTGTTGGCGAAGGGATTAAGTAGAGTTGAATTTATCGTAAGTTAAATTGAAATTCAAAGAGGTTTAGGGTTTCGAATGGATTTTTGTTGAAATATTTGCCGCATGTCGATAAATCGATTACGATATACTTCCAAGCAATAAAAGACTACTTTTATAAACAGATGACTTTTACACGAGTCGCAAGACGGATTATCAAAAAAGAAAGTTGATATTTTTAAAAGGTCATGCTGAATATTTTAAAACTTTAAAACTGCGTCCAAAAATATAGGCCTTTTATTCTATCAAACTAATGATAAATTGAAGAATGATGTTAACAGTGCCGAGTTTAAGTCAACATTTACGTTCTATCTGAGTCAACTTGGTGTGTCTGGTCACTACAAAGATGAAATATACTAAAAAGATGAAATAACACTAAAAGACGAAACACTAAAAGACAAAAGATTCTCGAAGATGTTTAAATGACGAGACTAGTGTTAAAACTTATAACTATACGAAATATGGTTTTTGTTTTAAAAAGGATACTCGTGTCTAGACTCATGCTCGGATGATCAACTCTTTGCGTTAAAGCGGTTATTCGTTGTAGCATCATTCATAAACAGACAACTATAATGCTAGGTTGTCGCTAGTACCGTAATTCATCTTCACGTTGATTGATTTCTTTGATCCACGATTCGCAAGCAAGGTTGAGTTCAAATGCCTCTCTTTCATTACACGTATTGAATAAATGGTTTTATAAACTGTAGTGGTGAGAAACATTGCTTGATTTTTAACAGGACACAAGTACTATACGGAGATTTCCTTGTTTACAGTGTTCCTAAGTAGGCGTGTAGACCACTATTAGCTCGAATCTTCAATCATCATGAACCGTTAATTACTGTAACCGTCCTTTGGTTAAGTAAGCACGAGTGAATAAATAGATCTATTAGGACTAATTATCCCTATCCGGGTAAGAAGCACTTACTAGTCCGAGTTTGCCAAGGACTAACGGATATATGTCATGTCGAAACTGGTTAGGTGGTCTTTAGTTGGACACCTATAAGGGCAAGCAATTATTTGGCATGTTATATGCTACGTGAATTGAACGTCGGTATCATGAGCATAGTGTAACGTAAATACCTTTTTATGTAAAGTTGTATCTGTTATAACTGTCGCATACATGTTGATAACTTGTGGTCCACACTAATTACATTTGAAATAAACATATGAATTCACCACTTTATGTTGACGATTTAAATGCAAGTTTCAGGTACATAGCTTGGACTTCTCCGAATGCTATGTGAGAGTCTACGTGCAATATGATATAAACTTTTAGAGACTTGTATTATTAATCATTCATTACTCTTGTCTTTTGAAAACTTAATTATGCTTCCCAACGTTTTAAAATTCATTTCAATCTTATGTATGATACTTATCCATTTAAATAAATCAACGATGGTGGGGAGTATGATTTTCCAAAACGTCCAATAAGTGGGTCGTTCTTATTGTACTTTGTGTGATGTATATTATGACGTCACGTCCCCAGACACGTATTTCGTCTAGGCCCCGTTTGGGGGTGTGACATTTTGACGCACGACTAAAATCTCTACAACCCAGCTATTATGCTAACGCCTTCAGCAGTGACTGAGAAAATGATACCAAAAAAATATACAGAAATGACCTAGCATGAGACGCCATCCAAAAGACTAGTTGATACTAGCGACTGATTAGAGGACACATCCTCGGTAGGCCTCATTTTTACATCACGACGAGAGTTTACTTGCGACATAAAAAGTGGTAACTAAAGAATGTTTAGTCATTGTTATTGGTTATTATTTGAAAAATTTGGTGTTTTGTTTGACATTTATTCTATGTACGTTAAATCACTGAATACGTACATTTATGTACTCATGTGATATATCATTATTGCATACGGTTACAATCAAAAGTCTCTGCACAAAATCACGTGCAATAGTTCAACTTTTCTTTTATTCCAGTTTTGTTTTCTAATGCAGAATCTAAATTTAAATTCTTCATGTCAATGCACCTTATTTAAAAGATTTTACCTGACAGCAAAATATAACTAGTGGAGTCGAGTCGTCGATACAGTCTCAAGATGGAGTATCTGATTCTAATACTTGACCGAGCTTACCTTAATTGTAATTTCTAAGCTCGTCCTCGATTAATTCGCTGAAGATTTTAAACACGACTCAACTCAATAATTGATATTGCAATGTTACTTTCATCACTCTACAGGTGAAATTGATCGCCTAGATTGTTTGAGCTTGACTCAAGTTGCTGATATTATGGTTCTCCAGTAAGGAGGGGATAGCTTGGAGCTACAATACTCCATAAAAAATACAAAAAAGACTCAGGGACCCACAGAAAAAACTCAGGGACCCACAAAATGACTCAGGGACCTATGATTTTTAGCACGTAGTAACCAATTAGCTACTACAATATACAAAAGGCCAAAATTGTGAAATCATACAGCCGTACAAGCGTGATCGGACTCACGAGCTTCTCAAACTAAGTGTCTAGAGTAGCTCAGGACTTGGACTGAGTTCCTTGGCTGAGAGTGATATAGGCCTAGAAAAAAACCCGACCACATAACAATTTGTCGAGAAGTTACTTTAAAAGAGCATGTACCGTGAACTACCACACCAGCTCCGATGTGATATTTTTATTATTTACGCCAAGCTTTCGGTATCAACAGCAACTCGCTGCAACAAGTTGAAACTTCACGTACCTCGACCATCGTAACTACAGGAGGAGCTTGATTTTCAATTGGTTCCACAAGATTAAATGGTTCAACAAAAGTCGGGTTGACTTGTTGTTGTTGACGGTTAGAATTACGGGATTGAGAACGAGTGCACATGCACTAAAATGTAAAAAAGAAAATTTATACTAAAAAAAATTTTATATATATTTTTTGGGTTTTCAACAATGTATTCACAATATATTTTAATAACGGACAATGAGATAAGACACTTAAACCTAATAATCAACTCGCTTCTCGGTAACTCTTCAAAGAGAAAAAAGCACAAAGGAGCGAAGGAGTAGGAAAGCGCGAAGCTATTAAAAACCTTTCTCCTTTAGGGTCGTAGTTCCTAGGAACAACCCGCCTTATACCCCTCTTATAGTTTGTTTAACTTTCGAAGGTGAACCGTACCTCGCGAGAGACACAAAAGGTATGTTTTTTTATCTTTGGTTCGGGAACTTATTAATGATAATACTTCAATTGAAAGTATTATATTGATGGTGAATTTTATTTCTTTTTTTATGGATAATGTTTTTAAATTTTTAGATTTTTATACCTTTTTTTATATTATATATATACTAAATAAAAGAAAAATCTTTTTTGTATTTTTTTTATAAGAAAATAATTAAAATAACTTCACACGGAAGGATCTTCAAACACAAATTGTCAAACGGCTCAACAATCGGATACAAACCTCCCCGACAGCGGCGCCAAAAACTGATCAGAATTGATTATACCTTTAAAATATATATGAATAAATATATAAATATAGGGCAAGAATCGAAAATCACAATTATAGTAAACCGGGAGTATGATTCCCGGGTCGTTATCCCCAACGATGAATTCAATTGAAAGTTGAGAGTCGTTTTGAGAATCGATGCTTGAATGAAACAAGATTAGATTGGATTTCTAAAACTACGAGAAATATAAGGCAAAAACTTAAAAAAAATTAAGGTAAGACAAATTTTAACTAAAAACGAAAAACTAGAATCCTAAACGGGACCTAAAAATCAACTAAGGCAAAAATTAACCCTAAAAATGCAAATTTAGCTTCTAAACCTCTAAAATGACAAAAGAAATTTTTTATTTTTTTTACTTTTTATATTTTTTATGAATTAAAACCTATTTAATCTATTTAAAATCCTAGAAAATAACAAATTAATACCTAAAAATTCAAAAAAATGATTTTCTACTTTAGAAAAGTTTAAAATATGATAAAAACTCATAAAAACATTTTTCACTACTTTTCATAATTAAAAACTATTTCCTAGAATTAATTTAAAAAGCTAAAAATGAAATTTAAAATCTAAAAATGATGAAAAAGATTTTAAACTTTGTAAACCTAAAACTATTTATTCTAAATCTAAAAACTATTTTTTTGTATTTTTCTGAATTAATTTACTATTTTTAAATCATTTTCTAAATTTTTAAACTTCGAAAAATAAAGAAAAATAACAAATAAAGGGGGAAAGATCTAAAAAATTACAGGAAAGTCCTAAAAGTTACAAAGATCCTAGGAAAAATAAGCCGGTTAAGCCAGCTTAACAAATAAGCCCTAAAAAGCTCAAAATAAGCTTCGAAAAGCTTATAAGAAAAATGAGTCAAAACGTGTATAAGTATATAGATAATGCAAGTTCTAACGGAAAAGTCCCAAGGGCGCTAGTGGTAGTGAGTGTGTGTTGCAAAAACGTTTGGTGAATAGGGGTGAGGTCTCGGGTTCGAGTCCTGCTCACCCTTGGCTTCCCCCAATTCCCAAATGTTTTTTACATGCCATTTTTTACAACTTTTTTAAAAGTCTTAAAAATAAGCAACTTTTACAAAAACACCTTTTTTATAAATCACAAATAAGCACAGAATAAGCTAGCAAAAGTGACAGAATAAGCTAGTTATACTAAAACACTTAAAAGGCTAACTGTTAAGCTAAATTAAGCACTAATAAGCAAACCACAAAGAGAAATAAGCTAAGGCAGAAGATAAGCTATCTCTAAAAAGCACTTAAGAACAAAAATAAGCAACTACAATAAGCTAGAATGGCAGGATAATCAAAAAGCTATAATACTTAGAAATTTTAAGCTAAAAAGCAAATAAGCTAAATTAAGCTCAAAACTAAAGGAAAATAAGCTAAAGGGGACTTATACTAACCTAATAAGCTATACTAACCTAGAATAAGCAAATTCAATAAGCTAATAAACCTAAATAAGCAAATAGCTTTTTGGCCAAAACTGATAAGCAAAAAGGCCAAAAGGGACTTTTCTAGCTTATTTTTAAGCTAGAAAACAGATCCTTATGGCTTAGTGGCTTATACCACTAAAAACATTGGCCAAAAAGCTACAATAAGCACCAATGAAAAAGCAGTTTGAAATTCAAATAAGCACTTAAAAACCTTCATGAAAAAGCTATCTCACACTGTTTTGACATAGACAAATTTTTGCAAACTTTTGCAATCTTTACAAAACACCAATTTTGAGCTTAAAAATAAGCAACTAAACAGATCGTTATGACTATATAACCTACAAACAGATTAAGATTTGACCTCAAAGAACAAGAATCAACAATCAAAAAATAGTTTGAAATTCAGGATAAGCCACAATAAGCAAATGAAAAAGTTTTTTCTCAAATTTTCAAACACTTAGCACTTTTTTGACAGATTTGGTAAAACACAAACCAAACAATGCAGGCTTAAGGAACTTTGTTTTAATACTCAAACAAACTCAAAAACATCATAAAAACACAAGAGTTATAGGTCTAATCAAATAAGCTTATATAATAAGCTATATGTTCTCAGATTCAAACAACTACTTATATAACCTATGATTTAGAGATTTAACAATTAAAATTTAAAATAAACTGAATTTTATAACTAATATTATCTAATCAAAGTTTACTCAAAAGCACAAAGCAGGTTTTGACCAAATGCAAATTGGACCAGTTAACACCATGAAAACTGTTACACCCAAACACCCTTTAAAGAACTGTTTAGGCTTTTAAGAGATTAATTACTTTATTAAGCACAATTCAAAGACCAGATATTAAATAAGTAACACACACAATATTAAGCAATCTCAATACAAATAAGCACTTAAATAAGCTGAAACATTATGCAAGTTTATAAGCCATTTCAAGACAGGATAAAGACAAAACACAAACAAGATGATTTCGAAACTATAAAAACAAACATAATAAGGCATTAAACAGTCAAAAGCAAAACACAAATAACAAATTAAAGCAGACAATAAAGCACAAATAAGCAGTTGAATATTCAATAAGCTAAAAATGGAAAATGGAAACTTACAAAGGCCCTTGCTTAAACAGGGCAAACAAGTGCTCTTAGAGCTATTCTACAAGCTCTAGCTTATGATAAGCTAGTAGTGTCCATAAGCCCATCCAAATCCGGCTTATCATCCAAAAAGCTTTTTTGAGAGATTTTTGGTAAAATAAACCTTAAACCTCCAAACTATGACAGAGTTTATGTGAAACTATAACAGCTTAAGAATTAATAAAAAGCTTATGTAAGCTTATAAAATAGTTTTAAATCATCAAACACTTTAACTTAAAAACGGGGTAAAACATAAAAACTTCAATCTTTCATTAAACTTAAAATCATTACAAGGCTTTTAAGAAAACATTACAATAAGCTAAAAAAAACTTAAATTATAAGCTGAAAACTAAAAAGCTAAGTTGCCCAAAGGCTTACAAATGAGCCTATTTATACTAATCAAAAGAAGATTCTAGGAGTGTGCTTTCTTTGTGAGAGCTCTTGCAGGTGTGTTTGTTGTGTGAGAGTCTTCAAAAACTCATCTTGGCCATTGAATTTGAGTAGTGTCCAAGTCTTGTAATCATAGCCCTTCATCTTTTGTCTTGATTCCTCGATGAATAGAAATGCAAGGGATTGCCAAGGTGGCAATAAGAGGAGGGATAAGGTTGGTCGACAAGGGGGAGAAGAAGGGAACATGTATGGTCTTTATGTTGGCGGGTATGAAATAGGGCAACCAAAAGAGATGTACAGTTGTTCGCGCCCCTTTTAAAGGTTTGGGAAATAGGCAAAACAAGCCCCTCAAGGTGTATAAGTGTATTGCATCCATCGTTCTTGAGGTTTGCAAATTTGGCCCTTTTAGTTATATTTGTGTTTACACCGTTAGTCCTTAAAGGACTAACGGGGTAAGGTTTAAAAGGTAACGGGTAACAGATAGGGGTGTATAAAGGGTTTTTGCCTTTTTGTTTGTGGGTCCTGTTATAAAAAGATTGGTCTTTTTGGTAAGGAATGAGGTTTATAAGGGATTTATATTTAAAGTTGCTTGACACGAGCCCCACTAGGTGGTACGGTTGGGCCCACTTTTGCAATTAGGTTTACGTGTTTGGTTTTTGCTATGCCTTTCCAATGCCACTTCCCGGGGTTGACTTTGACTTTGACTTGGTCTTTTTGACTTCTCATGGTCTTTCCGTTCTCGTGCTCGGTTTTGTCATTTTTGGCTTCGATTTAGTCCTTTCATTGATATCCATTGTCCTTCAAATACAAATGCCAAACATACAATACAATGAATTTTTGGACGTTTTTAGTCTTTAAGTCCGGTTTTAAGTGGTCAAAGGTATGTGTTAATTAAACAACATACCAAAATCCCCCAACAAGATATTGTCGTATCCCTCACAGCAATGCATAGAGTAACACTTAGAAAACTAAGAATCTCGACCCCCCTCGACTAAATTACCTCAAAAAGTATCAAAGTGTTCTCCGAGGGAAATTAAAGAATCTAGATTTAGAGAAGCCCCAATTTTACATTCTTAAAGATTACATTTATTCCTACTAATATTGTTTGTATTTCTCATTTTTTTTTAGGCACTAACTAACAATTTGACTTTCGTTATTTTTCATAACCGTTAGGGAACATAGAACAAGATCATATCGATCCAAAATGCCCCAAAAAAAAATTCATCGTCCCCGACTTTTCACTAGCTCCAAACCAAGCTTAAAACGAAATCACCGTTAAATATCAGCTAAAGAAGCTGAACCACTACTCATCTATTGCAACTTGTGAACTTTTCACTCCACAATTATGATATATTAGGTGAATGTGCCATTTGAATTTCAACCAGGATCACGATTGCAAATTCTAAGCTTCACGATGTTCCGACCCGAGAATAATGATTTAAAGGCGAGATCATCCATGTACGACTTTCGTCTCGACAATCAACCTTGCGGCTAAAGTGACCAGGCTTTTGACACCCCACAGAGACTAGTATCGGGACTCACAGACCTTAGGTTTCAAAAACTCTTAGGTTTCCTGTATATACATAGCTTATTTAAAAACTTAAAATGAAATAGTCAAAGTTCAAAAGCATATTTAAATTTAACAAAAAGAGAACAAACCTTTAAAATTTCACATTAATATTAAAACAAATGGTAATAATAACAAACGTCTAACAATGATTCAAATGTAACCCTCGACCCTATTAGAAGCTGCAAACATCTGTTATGAGCGGCAATATTCAGCATACTATAACATTCTCTATTTTTTTATTTCTTAACTATGGGCGTATAATTAGGAAGGCATTAACATCGTTGAGATCCATCAAGAAGCAACAATTCATTTATTAGCCTACAGTTTTTTTATTGATATAAATTTTATCATTTACATCAATTTATATTTACTTATATATGAGAAGACTACTTTTGAAAAATTTAAGTATAAATTTGAACTAAGACTAAAATTTTTGCTATTAACTACATAAAAATTGTTGATTTAAGTTTAATCTCCAAAAATAGCACGTATTATTAATCCGGTTAGGAGCTTATGGGAGAAAAAGCCACAAATTACATACATGAGCTCTTAAGATTTCCAAATAATCCTTGTTTAGCATCCAACTCATACTTAACACAATCAATTTTCGCGTTTCTACGGAAAATCCGCGAACAGCATTACCTAAAATTTAAGAACAAGCTAGAGCTCAACACGCTCGATTGAGTCAAAATTTATTCTTATTCTACCCAGCAGGAAAGTCAAAATTGTGACAAAACACTTATTTTATTTTTGAAAATTTTTAAATTTTTTCATTTTTTTTGAAATTTTGGTGGTAAAAACAGGATTACGTGAAAACAACGACTGCAGGCACAATCAAATCGATAGATCCCCCCATACTAGATTTAAACATTGTCCTCAATGTTTTAAGAAGGGTCTCTACGTAAATCCTAAGCCGTTTAATTAAGTATTGCTTTAAAGATAAACGTTATTCGATTAGATTAGGATATCGGATTTCCCAAATGAAGCTGAGGATTTGAAGCTCGTATTGATCGAAGACCAAACATGGAGCACGAGAGGCTTCAAAAATCCAGGACAATCCTGGACAATCACAAAAAACACAAGCAAACAAGAATGGAAAAAGGCAAGCCTCTTCACAACAAAAACACTTATTCATTACTACATAATATTACTGCTACGATAAGCATGGTTTCCTCCCACAAAGCGCTTGTTTAGGGACACTAAGCTAGCCCAATCCCGAATTCATTTGTCCTTGGGGAAGGTTTGGATATCCGGGACAACCATTTGTGGTACGTCCCCTCCAAAGTAGTGCTTAATTCTATGACCGTTCACTTTGAAATTTGGCCCGAGTTTGAGATAACTCACGAGTGCCATATTGGAAAGACAATGGGCAATGGTGACGTCTGTACCAATGGATTTTAACTTGCCCAAGATAAAAAAGAAACATCTCAATCGAGAGTTAAAGATAGACTTGATTACCGACTTGAAAACGCGTTTTGATATTTGATTCATGGATCCTCTTTGTTTTCTCTTTATAGATCAAAGAGTTCTCATAGGCTTGATCACGAAGTTCATTTAGCTCATTGAGTTAAACTTTACGGTGATCACCCACGGTCTCAAGGTCAAAGTTTGCATGCTTTAAGGCCCAATAGGCATTGTGCTTGAGCTCGATCAGTAGATGACATGCCTTTCCGTACACGAGCTTGTAAGGAGTACACCCGATGGGTGTTTTGTAAGCGGTACGGAAGGCCCAAAGTGTGTCATCTAATTTGTTCGACCAAGAGGCACGGTTCTCGCCCACGGTCCTTTCAAGAATTCGTTTCAAGCCACGATTGGATACCTCAACTTGCCCACTTGTTTATAGGTGATACGTGGTGGAGAGACGGTGAGTAACTCCGTATTTAAGCATGACCTTTGCAAACTGGTCATTGCAAAAATGGGTTCCGTGATCACTTATGATAGCACGAAGGGCACCGAATCGGGCGAAGAGAGATTTAAGAAATTTGCAAACAACTCGGGCGTCATTGGTGGGGAGCGCTTTATGCTTTTCAACACATTTACGAGTAGTTCGACGGTCACTAGTATATATTTGTTCCCCCACCGTGAAGACGTGAACGGCCCATGAAATCGCTTGCTCTATACGTCAAAGATTTCGCACACTTTGATGGAATTTTGTGGCATTTTATCACATTGCGAAATTTTTCCTTGACGCTGACAAGTGTCACATCGGGTGACCAAGTCATGGGCATCTCGGTAAATAGTGGGCCAATAAAATCCTGAGTCAAAAACCTTTTTGGCGGTGTAGTTGGCACCGTAATGTCCCCTGGTGGGTCCACTATGGCAAGCTATGAGGATATCAATAGCTTCTTGGCCCGAGACACACCGCCAGATCACTTGATCCGCACATATTTTAAACAAATAGGGGTCATCCCAAAAGTAGTGTTTAACATTCTGAAAAAAACTTGTTCCTTTTGTTGGGACGACATCCTTTTAACAATGAAATTCCCCGCGTGGTAATTTGCAAAATCGGCAAACCACGGGGTACTTGAGTCACCACGAAAGTCACCAAATAAGTTCTCGAGTAGGAAACTTTCATTATCTCTTTGGTCGAGAAACATTTCATATTGATTTTCTAATCGGGAAAGATGATCGGCCTCGAGATTCTCGGCTCCTTTTGTGTCAATTACTTTGAATTTGAACTCTTGAATGAGGAGAACCCACCGGAGTAATCTCTCCTTGGAATCTTTTTTAGCAAATAGATATTTTAGGGCGGAGTGATCCGTATACACAATGCTTTGTTCAAGATGAGGTAAGACCAGAATTTTACGAAAGCATACACCACGACTACCTTTTCATTCCTCCGTCGTGGTGTAAATGCGATTCCGCCTCGTCATGTTTTCTAGCATAGTTATAGGCCTAAAGTGTTTTTCATGACGTTGCCCCAAGACCGCACCTATGGCAAAGTCGCTTGCATCGCACATAAGCTCAAAGGGTAAGTCCCAGTCGGGGGCAATCAAGATTGGAGCTTCGTTAAGTTTTTTCTTTAACGTTTCAAAACTTGAATACATCATCAGAGATGAACATAGTATTTTTCTCAAAGAAGAATAGTCAACGGTCGGGAAATTTTTGGAAAAATCCTTAAAGAACCGTCGTAGAAACCGCATGACCGAGACAACTCTAAACACCCTTGACGGTAGTGGGATAGGAACTTTATCAATCACAACGACTTTTGCTTTTACGACCTCAATCCCATTTTTTAGAAATCCATATGGCCAAGGACAATGCCTCCTTAACACATAAAATGACTCTTATTCACCAAGTAAGACAAGATAGGTTCTCACCCCTTTGAAGCACCTTAGCAACACGAGAGAGGCAATTTCTGAATGAATACCTAAAGACCGAGAAGTCGTCCATGAAGACTTCCATCGTTTTTTCGATCATATCATGAAAGATAGCCATCATACACCTTTGGAACGTGCCCGGTGCATTGCATAAGCTGAAAGGCATGCGACGGTAGGCGAATGTTCCGTAAGGACACGTGAATGTTGTCTTTTCTTGATCAGAGGTCGATGTAAATTTAAGAGTAACCCGAAAACCATCGAGAAACCATAGTTCTCCGTTTCCAGCTAATCTCTCAAGCAGTTTGTACCATAAACGGTAGTGGAAAGTGGTACTTTACGGGTTGGCATTCATTTAACTTTGGTAGTCAATGCCACACATCATTCCCTAACCAATCGAAGTAGAATTAACTCTTATCATCTTTTCAAAAACGCTAAAGCCACCTTTTTTCGGTACACAATGTACGGGGCTCACCCAAGGACTATCCGAGATTGGGTAAATTAATCCGGCGTCAAGAAGTTTTTCAACCTCCTTTTTGATGACATCGTGATTTCGGATTCACTCAGACTTTGTGTTAGGACCGCCGGTTTGTAGTCCTCTTCGATAAGAATCTTGTGAGTAAAAAATTCTAGGTTAATATCGTTAATGTCGGAGAGTTTCCAAGCGATGGCTCGCTTGTGTGACTTCAAAACCTTTATGACAGCGGCTTTTTCCTCGACACTCAAGTCTTTTATGCAATTATGACCGGGCAACTTGTCGTCACCTCTAAAAAATGCGTATCGAGATGAGGAGGTAAGTCCTTGAGTTCGACTTCATGAGGTTCATCAATTGAAGATTTATCAGTTTTAGCTTCACAAACTTTAAGTTCTTTTTCGAATTTTCACAAATCATTTTCCATGAGTGGGAAGGGTTAATGATGGATAATCATTGAGAAATATTCAAGAAGAAGAATGTCCCCCTTCGAGTCGTAATAAGAGTCATCAACTTCGATGAATTGATTATCGTCAAGAGCAAGAATGCGTCGACTCCTCGAGAAGAAAAATCACTATCCCCGAAGGGAGTGAGGTCGGAGAAGAGTAGAAACTATCGGTCATAATAATGAAGTGGGGATTGCCACTCGCGATCACTCGATGAAAACCGAGAACTTCTTAAAGAAACTCCTCACAACCATATCAATGACGCGATTCGGTTTACCAATTATCATCATAATTAAGAGGATATCTCGAGTTTGATCAAGATTCAATTTACGGCTTCTTTTCTAACACGAAGAGTTAATTCTCCTTCGTAGACATCAATCAAAGCATGTTTGGTCTTTAATAAGGATCTCCCGAGAATTAGGGGAACTCAGGGATCGGCATCAAAGTCTACGACTACAAAGTCGGCCGGGAATTGGAACTTTCCTACTTTTACGGAGAAATCTTCGGCGATACCGATCAGTTGGGTAATCGAACGGTCCGCAAGTTCAAGAGTCCATACAATAGGAAGTAAAATCAGAAGAGAAAAGCATTTTCCACAACGGATAATGGCAGGAGGATTAATGCTAGCGCCATGATCGGCCCAAGGCTAAGCACCATCCATTCCTAGAAATCACATGGTATGAGGATAATTATCCGTCGCTAGTTATTCGGTAACTTTTTGAGGAGAACCGCCGAGCAATGCTCATTCAACGGAGTTCTAGCCATTTCACTTAATTTTTCTTTGTTTCCAATCAAACTCTTAAGTGTCGAAGCAAATTTAGGCATGAGAATTAAAGCATCCGCGAAGCTAATTTTGAAATGCAAATCTTGAAAGATTTGGTAAAATTTCTCAATTTGATTGTTAGCTATTCGCGGACTTTGGTCATACGTCTAGACGGATATGGAATTGATGGTTTCGGGTTAGGCATCGGAGCACTAACGGGAGCAACAACGGGCTCGAAATTTGGTACTTGATTTTCAACTTGGACAACCAGAGGTTGGACGTCTTTGGTACTTCCGTTATTAGTAGGAGGCACCGTGTCCTTTGTCACCTTGGTTTCACGTTCCACTACTTTAGGAGGAGAAGAAGTAGTGGATCTGGTCCTTGAATACGCAACACCGCATCGGTGGAAATACCCTTCAAATCTACCATCGGTTAGTAAAGTTAATACTAGGAAGAGGGGGGGGGGGGGGGGGGGGGGGGGGGGGGGGGGGGGGGGGGGGGGGGGGGGGGGGGGGGGAGGGTAGCTTTTCCATGAACCTGAAGTATAAGCGGTATTGAATTCACGAATTTACGAAAGCAGGCCGTTGAATTGGTCATTTGATTTGCAAGTTTTGATTTTGTTTTGCATATTTCTCATAATTGCATCATAGCTTTGACGTAGTTTCTGAAATCTCCTCGACACACCTTGTTATTACGAACTAGAGCTTGGTAAGGTGGAGCTTGTGAACCGGGTTGATTAAGTTCGAGGGTCGGTAAATTTGGCTTGGTATTAATTATTCCCAGTTTGAATGTTCGGTTGGTTATTTCCTTGTTATTTGTTGAACGGGAGGAAACCGTAGGTCCGAATTTGATTTAAGCAATCGGGGCTCGGTAACCGTAGTCCATGAATGAAATAACTTCGGCGGCTTGGGAAACATATCTTGAATATCGTCACGAAAACGCATGCCATCGTGGCGGGACAATTTTCGGTAAGAATGAGCTCCACCGCAAGTTTACACAACTGTTTCCTTGACCGCTTTTGACTGAGCGGAGTTGGATTGTTTTTTTCTTATCTAAAGTAAAAGCTTTCACCATATCTTTAAGTTCGCAACATCGGAGAAATACCGGGGGTATAATTGCACGCAACTCACTTTTGGCAACAACCGTTTATTACCGTGAATTACGAACTTTGGATTTGCTCTCCAATGATTCTTATGGAAAACACGGGGCATTTACCAAAAAATTACCACCCTCGGCGAATTTCAACGAATCTTGATCATTAGAGTCAACCATTAAGAAAGTATCGAGTTATTAACTCTGAAAATCCATGAAGTGGCATAGCCCTAAGAAGATCGTTGAATTGGTCCCATGCCTTATAAAAAGTTTCATCAAATCGTTGTTGAAATCTCATGATTTCATTTCGAAAATTTGTTGTTTTAAAGATATGGAAGAATTAATGATAGAATTTCGAAACACAGATCATCCCATGTGAGAATCGATCGAGGGTTCTTTTTCATGCCCAATCCGGGCGCACCCTCGGGAAAATAGAAAAGCTTAAGCTTAACGACGTACTCGGAACCGTTCTTAACTTCATCTAGAAGGATCTTGTTTAAATAGACGAATGTTCGCATGGAGTGGTCCTTCTTTGTCATGTTCAAAAAATTGTTTTTTTGACAAGAGTAATGAAAACCATGCTTAAGCCTCAAAGTAGCCGCGGTGAGTCTCGGGAAAACGATTGCAATTCCTCGTAACCTCTTGGGTGCTTCGAGCAATTGAGCCATAGTACGATTATCGCCATCGTAACTACGGGAGGAGCTTGATTTTTAATTGGTTCCACAAGATTAAATTGATCAACAAAAAGTCTGGGTGTGGGGGGGGGCTGGGACTTGTTGTTGTTGACGGTTAGAATTACGGATTGAGAACGTGTGCGCATGCTCTAAAATATAAAAAGAAAAATTTATAACTAATTTTTTTAATGTTTATTTTATATAAATTTTATGGTTTTCACAATGTATTCACAATGTAGTTTTATTTTAATAACAGAACAATGAGATAACGACACTTAAACCTAAAATCAACTGGCTTCTCGTAACTCTTTAAGAGAAAAACGCACAAAGGAGCGGAGTGTAGGAAACGCGAAGCTAATTAAAAACATTCCCCTTTAGTGTCGAATTTCCTAGAACGACAAGCAGTATACCCCTCTAGAGTTGTTTACATTCAAAGGTGAAACCTACTCGCTAGAGACACAAAAGGTTAAGTTTTGATCTTTTGTATCGGAATTTTTTCTTTTTATGATAGTACTTCAATTGAAAGTATTATATTGATGGTGAATTTTATTTCTTTTTATGGATAATGTTTTTAATTTTTTGATTTTTTTTTATTATTATTTTTTTTTTTTTTGATTTTTGATTTTTTTTATATATATTATATATATACTAATAAAAGAAATGAAAAATGTTTTTGTCTTTCTTTTAAAAGAAAATAAGCAAAATAACTTCACACGGAATGATCTTCAAACACAAATTGTCAAACGGCTCAACAGTCGTATACAATCCTCCCCGGCAGCGGTGCCAAAAACTGATTAGCAAAAAGCCTAAGGGGGACTTTTCTAGCTTATTTTTAAGCTAGAAAACAGATTCTTATGGCTTAGTGGCTTATACCACTAAAAAGAATGGCCAAAAAGCTACAATAAGCAACAATGAAAAAGCAGTTTAAAATTCAAATAAGCACTTAAAAAGCTTCATGAAAAAGCTATCTCACACTGCTTTGACACTTAGACAAATTTTTGCAAACTTTTGTAATCTTAACAGAACACCAATTTTGAGCTTAAAAATCAGCAAACAAATAGATCCTTATGACAAAAAAGACCTGACAAACAATAAGATGTGACCTCAAAGAACAAGAATCAACAATCAAAAGAGAGTTTGAATTCAGATCAGCCACAATAAGCAATTGAAAAAAAAGTCATTTCTCAAAAATTTTAAACACTTAACACTTTTTGACAGACTTGGAAAAATACAAACAACAAATGCAGGCCTTATATGTCTTTGATTTCTAACCTATTTTAACACTTGCATAAACATAAATAACATCACAAAACATCAATAAGCAAGATTACAATCAAATAAGTAAATAAGATAAGCTTAAACCAACAGTTTCAAACAACAAACTCTTAAAACCTTAAAAATGAGATTTACTACTTAAAAACTTAAACAAACTGAATCTTTGGGCTAATTTAAGCTAAACTAAACTGACTCAAGTGTCAAAATGCAATTTTGACCCATTTTAACCCATGAAAACAGTTAAACTAAACACCCTTTTAAAAACTGTTTTGGCTTTTTTAAAGAGATTAATGCTTATTTAAAGCACAAATTCAAAAGACCAGATATTAAATAAGTAAAACAAACAATATTAAGCAAATCTCAATAATAAATAAGCACTAAAATAAGCTGAAACAGATTATGCAAGTTTATAAGCTATTTCAAGACAAATTATAAGAAAACTCAAACAAATGATTTTTAAACTATAAAACAAGCATATTAAGCATTAAATATCATAAGCAAACACAAATAAGCAAATTTAAGCAGACAATAAGCACAAATAAGCAGTTGAATAGTAAATAAGCTAAAGATGGAAAAATGGAAACTTACAAAGGCCTTTGCTTAAATAGGGTAAACAAGTGCTCTTAGAGCTATTCTACAAGATATTGTCGTATCCTTACGCAATGCTACAAAATTTGAAAGCATTTTGAGAATACTGGTAAAAAACAAGTGCTCTTAGACCCAAAAACTTAAAACAAGATATTAAAAATTTTGGGGTTCAAAATATGACTACTGTTGGGAAAAGAGCAGTAGTAAATCAACTCTCTTCCAAAATCACCATAATCATAAAATTTTGATTCCCAGTTGATGATAGGATACCTAGTACCCAGAACTTCATAATAAATCTTTTCTTCTTCTTCAGGAACTATCTTTAGAAAGGTTCTTAGTTGATTCTCCTCTTCATGATCAGAATCAGTCTTTTGCCTTTTAGACCTCTTTGGAGCTTTCATCTTAAGTCTCCTTCCTGATCTTTTCCTGATATTCTCCTTAGGTTCTTCAATTTTAGCTTTAACCTTAGTACTTTTAGGTTCTTCAAAAACATCATCTTTATCCATACCATCTGCTTTCTCGTTCATCTTTTCAATCAATTTTTCATCTTTAGCAGAACCAATTGGAATGAAATTTTCATTTGCCCTTTTTACCTTTTCATACATCACTTGTATTTCTTCAAACTTATTTTTGTTCAGCTGAGCATGTCTGTATCCACCTACATACTTCAAGTATGTCATCATTTGGTTTCTCAACTGATTTCTTGTAGGAAGCTTATTTCTGATAGCCTCAGATCTTTATTGAGCAAGAAATCTTCTTTGTGCATCAATGGTATCATGAAGAAACTCTGCTCTTTGCTCAATGGTAAACTTTTCTCTCTCTTCTTCTTGAAGCTTCTCAGCAAGAATCTTGTCTGCATTACGTCTTGCTTGAATAAAGTCATACTCATTGGTGAATGGAGCTTTAGTAGCTTCTTCCTCAGCCAACTTCTTCTTTTCCTCTTCTGTTTCCCATTCTTTTTGAACCTTTCTGGCTATCTCTTCATCATTAGCAAGCTGAGCAAACTTTCTTTCTGCTTCATTCACCCCTTCAGATTCAGCATCTGACTTAGCTTCTTCCTCAAGAACTTTCTTGCCTTTATCTTTAGGATCAATCTTAGGAAGAGGCTAACAATGGTCTTGTTGAGGTAGGCCTTGGTCTATCAGGGTCTTCAACATCCTTAAGTTCTATTCCTTTTTCTGTTTCCTTCTGTCTCACCTTGTTCTACTCATTGTGATGAGAACTTATGCAATAGTCTCATCATCACTAAAAACTGTTAGAGTAGGTGTTGAAGTCATTGTTGGAGTAGCACTTTCATTTGAATTTCCATCTTTTGGCTCAGCAGTACCTTCAATTGGTTTGTCGGTACTAACTTTTAGCTTGTCGGTACTAATTGGATCTTTAGT
>BQNB010018475.1:0-35365 GCA_026074375.1 Tanacetum coccineum | reverse complement strand
TAAACACTTTAACTAATTAACGGGAACAAATAAAACGCGACAAATAAGCAAATAAACTAAATTAACTCCTAAAAATGCAAACTAAATTTCTAAACCTAAATTAGGACAAAAGAAAATTTTAAGAAAAAGAAAAACATTTTTTTGATTATTTTTGAATTTATTATGAATTAAAAACTATTTAATCTAATTAAATCCAAAAAAATAGCAAATTAAGTCCTAAAAATTTAGAAAAATAATTTTTAACCTTAGAAAAGTCTAAAATAACATAAAAACTCAAAAAACTATTTTTAACTATTTTTAAAATTAAAATCCTATTTTTAAAATTAAAAATAAAAGCTCAAAAATGAAAATTAAAATCTAAAAAGGGTGAAAATGATTTTTCTTAATGTAAAACTAAAGCTAATTTTTATAAAACTAAAAACTATTTTTTTGTAATTTTCTGAAACTTTTTCTATTTTTTATGAATTTTCGAAAGTAAAAACTTAAGAAAAATGATTAAAAATAAAATACTTACTAGAAAATTATGAAAAATTCAGATAAAATCCTAAAACCTAGCAGATACAAAAGAAAAATAAGAACAAGAGAAAAGCTAAACGAATAAGCCCTTGAATAAGCTGTTTAAGCTACGGCTTATATAAGAAACAAGAAATGAAAAAGAGGGTAAGTATTTAATGAGGGGAGAAGTGAATGGATGAGCTATTGTAGCACAAGTGTTAAGTCGTGTGTGTTGTGAGAGGGAGGTCGTGGGTTCAAGTCTGGCAAACCCCCATTTTGCACTTTTTTTTATTTTTACTTTTTACAAAAACTAAATATTGAAACTTAGAGAAAACCTATTTTTGAGCACTTTTTGTAAAAACAACATAAACTGAAACTTACTAATAAGCTCTAAAACAGCTTATGAAAGCTGCTGTTACAGAAACTAAGGTATTGAGCTTAAAAATCCTTGTTGACACTTAAAACCTTGCACAATCTTCAATTTAAGCTCAATCTCAAAACTAAAAACTGCTTTTGAAACCTTAAGATGTCTATTAACTAGATTTAATAAGCTACTTATCCATAAAACACTAAAAGACTTCTAAATTTGATTGTCAAATAGGCAAACTCAAGGACAAGCACAAAGGGTTTCAAAATTAAGTAAAGCTCAATTGCTAAATAAGCCAAGACAAAGACCAAGCTTATGAGGACTTATCTATCTACTTGATAACTACTAACATAGATTATAAAAACTACCACTTAAAGCCAAAAATCAGAAATTACAAACTAAAGAAAGATACAACTGTATTTGACCTTTTTGAGAGATTTTTGAAAACTTTTAAGCTAGGTTTACCTAAGAAAATAAGCTATTTTATGAAAAGCAAGACTAAATCTATATTAACCTATATGAAAACTAGTACCTACTTGAATTTAAAGGTTTAAAAACTACTTAAGCTAGCTTAAATGGCAAAGAGAAAAACAACAGTACTAACTGCTGTTAGTACTGCTGGTTCAAATGGCAAAGCCACAAAACCAATGTGCAGGTTACCTTGAAGGTAAATCCTACACAACTCATTCCTATTGAGTGTGTTTGAGTAAACTACAAGCACAAACCAATCCTAAAAAACTTGATTCAATTTTAAGCAATCAAAACTTAAGGCAAAAACTCCCCTGGTGCAGAAACATACATACTAAGCTCTAATTTTTTTATTTTTGAGAACTTAAATTTAAAAATGGAATTACTACTAGTCTAAAGTTAAAACAAAACTGACTCAAACAATTTGCACAATCTATTTTGACTTTTAGAGGTTAAAGTGCATTGATCCAAACACCCATTAATGATAAGACATAAATTAATTGAGCTTATGAAATGAAATCTTCTAAACTAAGCTTTGATACCAGACATTTAAGAGCTTATAACAAGTTTAAACAAAATGATTTAACAACTACTAAAGCTGAATTTAAAGATCTACACTAATTGCTAACTAATATTTTTGGTTTTTATGGATTTTAAGACAAATTAAGCTATGACTAAATCTAAACTATATTAAGCTAAAACAGATAATCAACATACTAATTAAGCTAGAATAAAAGTGATTAAGCACTAGTAAGCAAACAGAAATCAAATAAGCACAATTAATAAGCAGATGAGCAACTTAAGAAAATTTCTAAACTATAAATGAAAACAGAATAGTAAATAAGAAACTTACTTGAGCCTTAGCTGAACAAAGGTAAAAGAGCTCAAAATAGCTTATCAACAGCTCTGGCTTATTTAAAATAAGCCAGTAAAGTCCATGGGATTCCTTCCTTAACTGAATCCCCTTCCATAAGCTTATAATCCAATAGACAAGGTTTTTATCTTATTTTATTTATTTTTTTAAGATTAAAACTGAATTTCATTAATATAGAACGTGATTACATAACTTGAAAGGAAAATTACAACTAATTTTAAAAGAAAATTACAATAAGCTATTAATAATCTAAAGCTAAACTAGGTGTAAAAAGGAAAAATAAGATACAATGTGTGTGATAGTGTGTGCTATTTATAGCCTGAAGTTGAACATTCTAGGCCTTCCTTGTTGCCCACGCTCCTTTTGATCTTGCCCGTACAATCAAACAATCATTAGAGGATGATTATGTGCCGTTGGATCATTCCTTGGGATTCACACGGATTGCCAATGTGGCAATCCGTTGTGAAGCCTCGTGTTAGTTGTGTGAGTGATCCAAGAGTAAAAATCCATCATCCTTGTGCTTCTTGCCATAGCCACGTATGATCCTTGCTTTAGTTAGCCAATAAGAGTGCTTGATTAGACTGATTTGACCCTGCCATTGCGTTCTACATCACTTGAATGGTCAAAATCACCCTTTAATTTCTATTTACCCTTTGTTTTGACCATGGGGTAACTGGGGACGAAGCATGAATAGTAACCATGGTTTTGGCGCTCTTTTATAACTGAAACGGGGTAATTTGTTTTAAACTTTGGGCAAATGGCAAAATTGGTCCTTGTCTTTGGTTATCACACGTTTAAGTGCAAAATAACTTTCAAAATTGGCAGGAAAAGTCCCTGTGGTTTATAAAGGGAATTGGGATAGGGTAATGGGCTTTTAATTTGGGCTTTTGGATCCGGGTAGGGTATTTAAGGGTTTAGGGCCCATTAAGCCTTAGGGACCATTTTTGTAACTTTTGGAACTTATGAGGACTGAAATGAAACATATGGGATTTGTCTTCTAGTGAGTTGACTTTGTTGACCCATAGTTGACTGAAGTTGACTTTCTTTGACTTTTTGACCACTATTGACTGAAGCTTGACTTTTTCTGGCTTTGGCTTTGAATCTTTGGCTTCTCTTGTGCTCTTCCGTTTCTCGTGTCCGTGTTTGCCCGTTTTTGACGGTTTTCTTGTGATTTTTGATATATCCGTACCTGCACACATACAAACACAAACCAAGCATATTTTTGCCATTTTCACTGTGTTTTGGGTCATTTAGGGTCATTTTTGGTGTTAACGGATATGTGTATTTTACACTTATCAAAATTCCCCAAACTAAACGATTGCGTGTCCTCACGCAATATTACATGCCTTATAACCAAATACCTCGAAACTTCCCCAAACTAAACCTTTGAAAAGTAGCAAAGATTTTTGTTGAGAGAGCTAAGAGATCACAAGTTATAAAACACCCGAATTCCCATTTTCAAAACTTTTTTCTCTTTTTATGATTTTTCTTGATATATTCCTAACTACAACTTATTTGTGTTGACATAATGTATTGTTTTCATTACCTCATTGGTAACTTTAAGGATCATAGAACAAAAAGCACAATTAAGTGTCTAAAAGATAACTTCATCATTCCCGATTTTTCACTTTTCCCATGCTAAGCTTAAAAATAAGATCACCGTTAAGTACGAGCTAAGATGCTAAGACTACTTATAATTACAATTTGTGATTTTCTCTTAACTACTTAACTTTTTATTTTTACTTAATGAAAACAGCTTATGAGTAAGCTGTGGTGAGAGCTTTTTGAACACAAAACAATATGATTAAGAAACTTAACACTGGTATTGTAAATTGACTTAAAAACTTAAATTTGCATTAAAACTTGGAAATGTTACAAAGCTGAAAGCAAAAGCTGTAAATAACTGAAAATAAGCTAAGTTATATTAAAAATTAAAACTAGTTGCCTCAAAGGCTTACAAAAGGCTCTTATTTATAGCCGAAGTCTTCATCTTGCAGCTTGTGCTTCTTTGTAGAGATAAAAACAAAGTGTGCTTGTTTGGAATCAATCTCAGCCATCGAAATGCTTTGGGAATGGTTAGGGATTGCCAACATGGCATTTATACAACTGGGGGGGTAGTAGGGTGGATGAAATGATTTTGGCTAGGGAGAGAAGTGGTTTTGCAGGGAGGAAAGTATGGGACGACATACCAGTTGTAACTGGGTTTGTTGGGCGGGAAAAAAGGCTTTTAGGGAAGTAGGCAGCTTTGGTCCCCTCAAGTTGTATAACTTAAATGCAATCTCTACCTTCTTTGCAATTTTGATCCCTCCTTTCTTATAACTTTGTAATACAACTTTAGACTTGGCAGTTTTAGCCCCTCAAGTTGTATTTTCTTCATTTTGATGACTTTTGACTTTGCCCTTTCCACTCCGTGCTTGGATTTGTTTGTCTTTGGCTTTCTTTTTGCTCCTTTTCTTGAATATCCGTTTCCTGCACAATACAAATGCAAACATACAAATACAATGTATTTTTGGTATGTTTTTAGTCATTTAAGTCCGTTTATAGTGGAAAATGGTATGTGTAATTAAACACATATCAAAATCCCCCATACTAAGGTATTGCCGTGTCCTCACGCAATGTTATGAAGTAAACACTCAAGAAAACTAAGAATCTTGAACTCCCTCGACTAATTACTTCGAAAAGTAGCAAAGTGTTCGTCAAGGGAAACAAAAGAATAAATAGTTTTGACAAGTCCCGTTTTCACCATTTTTTATATGTACACTAACTATCTCTAATATTTTTGGATTTTCCTTTCTTTTTCTTTTCTTAACTAACATGCTCGACTTCCTTTATTTTATAAACACTGGGATCATAGAATGAGAAGCGTCCATAGAATAATCTACGGATGTCCTGACGGATAAATTCATCGTCCCCGATTTTTCACTAGATCCAAACCAAGCAATTAAACAAGATCATTTGTCAATATAAGTCTAAATGTTAAGCACTCATACTTATGACTTGTGAACTTTTAACTCCCGACAACAGCACCTGTGATCAGAAATATTCATTAAAATGAACCTTCTTGACAAGGTTTTCCGGCACGTGCAAGCTAGTTCCTCTAATACCTAAGTATCAGATTCCTTAATGTTCGCCGTTCTCTAGACCAGATGTCCAAAGACTAACACACTATAAGTATTTCTACTAATAGAATGGTAAAGAGTAAGTCAGTACATTTACTATCTGCTGACTATACCGTACAATTCCTTTACACCTTTTACTTCTAATACAATTAAGGTACCGTAGAATGCCTGTGCAAAAATGATTTTGAAAAACATTCGATGTCTTATAAAATTTGCTTGGGGCACAAACGAAAGTTCAAATCAGAAATGCTTCTGATGATGTTTTGAAATATATCCCGAAAGATATGAAGTGCCTTGGACATCTAAACTGTTACAAGTACATTTATGGAAATCCACTCACTATGGGCGCAGCCGAAGACCAGTGCATGAGAGATTCTAACAATACCCTGGTGGTACAACATCTTCTTCCTCAGCATTCCTTAAGATCACTTTCACGAACATAAAACAAAAGATTCTTTGTCAGTTATCAAGATACGTGTGTATAACACAAACTTTTGGTACCTTGACATTTTTGATCATATTAACACTTAACCCCCCCTACACATGTTCTTCGATAAACGAAAGAAGTTTAGCACATGCATGGAATAGGACTTAGCATTTTAGAATCAATCTAATCATTAATTATCCGTTTTACATGTTTAAGTCATATTTTCTCCCCCGATCAAAAGTATGAAACTTGTGAATGGTTTTCATCTAGAATGGACTTAACATGTAACAATCTCCCCCTCAAAGTATGAAGTGAGGTGAAATAGCACAAATATCAAGTTGAGCAATTACAACAAGCCTTCAATGAATACCCAGACAAGGAATGATACGCAATCTGTCTTGAACTGTAGGGCGGTTGGTCGTGTCAATCTTTCAGCGATAGAATCAGCAACAGTACGTCCTTTTTGACCTGCAACAACTGTTAGTATACCTGATCTCTCCCCAAAGCAATGACCCGGTCAATGTTGAATGGTTAACCCAAATGTTTGATAAAACAAGCTTTTAGAGAAAAAATGGTTCGGGCTTAGACAACTTCTTGTCTGTAAAGAAAATAATGCACTGAAATGTACACTAAATCCTCTGGGTTTAAGACCGGTTACAGTCTGAAAAAAATGCAAGCATTTAACTAAATTATTTTTTATTTTTTTTTAAATATACACAATGATACAAAGGATCAATGCTTTAGCATTCAAAAATACCAGATATCCCCTTGGAACCAGCCTTTCGATCACAAGTTTAACAATCAGTAGAACCTAGAGATCAATAGAAACTTTGGAACTAGAACTAAACGCATCAAGGAGTAAGTTCTAAAGGGTTAAACATGGGTACCATTAACCTAGTCAAAGGACAGTTATCTACAACGCAAATGTCGCCAGTGTTTCCACTGAGAGCTTTAACAACTACCAACAACCTTTCCCAGTTGGTCTCCAATGTGTCTTAGTAGAGGGGGGGGGGGGGTGTTTCACTTATGATTTCTGGCTAGCTTTCCAAACCGTCTTTACTATGATTCACACTATGTTTGGCATGGGGGTTTTGGTATTCACAGACTTCAAAGAACGAATCACAAACTGATTATGATCAACAACATTCAACTTCCTATTGTGATCTGCTGCTCTCCTCGCGTTCACACTTGTACTGGGCAAGATACGATGGTTCCGAGTGTGGCTCTTTGGCATAGGTTTGCGAGATTCAGTGGCAGGTTTGGTTCTTGTAGACAGATTCACAGGAACCTTAGGCTTCATGTTATGTTGCACTTGTGGTTTCTGTGTGGGTCTATTTGAAGTCCTGGGGGGTTCTTGAAAAGTAACTTGCTTGTTCTTAGGCAACGGGGTTGGTTTTACCCAGTTGGCTCTTTTTGGAGGTGGAATGTACTTTGAACTGTTGGTATACATCCCTGAAGCAAGTACTTTGGGTTTCTCAAAGGCTGTAGATCCACTACTCTTTTTGCCACTCAGCTCAGTTTTCAGTTTGGCATTCTCAGCAGTTAAGGCATTAATCTTTGCGGTGAATGTAGAACGTGAGTAAGCATTAGATTTCGACAGTTCTTCATAACGTCGTTTTAGAGTCACATTCTCTGCCTTAAGGCCATCTAGCTGAATCCTAAGGGAGGTAATCGTATCTTTCAACTGAATTCTGTCAGTTTCTAATGCCTGTTGGTCACAACTACCTTCAGTGGAACCTACATTCAACACCTTCATGATGTTGATCTGAGCATCTAAATTCCTGATAGTGTCATCTTTCCCTTGAAGCTGTTTTCTTAACTTGTTAATTTCAAAAATTGCATTGGAGGCACTAGAAGTGTCTATGCACTGTTTATAGTTTTGAAATTTAAGTTGTAAATCAATATGGGTCTTTTGTAAATGAGAGTTACGTTTCTCAGATTCAATGACCATCTTTTGTTGTTTTAAAACTTCAGCTTCAAGTTCAAGAACTTTAGTGTGTTCCCTATCGCATGCAGATCTAAGATCTTCGCAAAGGCAATTCGAACTAGGGGGCACAACAATATCGGAAGTAAGCACAATAGAGCAGATATCTTTTTCTAAACATTCAGCAATTAAGCAGTCATTTTTGATTAAAAGATTTTTCTTCTCTATGGTCAGGTTCTTGTTATCAAGAACACATCGTTCATACTCCGCATCCAAGTCATCAAAAATCTGTTCATATTCTTTTACTTCTTTGAAAATTGTTTCATTAGCAGATTCTATGTGTTTTTTGAAATGGTCATAAAATGGTACCAGTTGTTGTTCAACAAACTGTTTGGCATAATCAAAACACCATTCGGAAACATAGAGTGGTTTTTGTGTTGTTCGTTCATTTATGATACCTTCAAATTGATGAAAAACAGCATTAACCTTTTGAAGATGAAACAGAACTTGACTTGGAGGTGGACGATTATGAACAAAAGGAGTAACAGGTGTGGCAGGGTTACTAGCATTACTAGCAATTTCATTGGCGGAAAGCCAATACGCCTGTTCTTGGGACAGTTCCTTCTGAGGAACAAACATCATGGCATTAAGCTTGTCATAGAAACCGTTTGCGGGTCTAACATGTCCTGGTTTTTCACTCATCTTTTTCATGCTAACCACTTGGTGTACCAAGACATCTTCACTATCCCATATGCGAACAGGATGGTGAGCGGGATGCAAAAGGGTATCAGCATCGTACAAGACAGGTTGAGCTCGCTTGGCTATATAACCAAGACCTGGGTTACGGGTACCTAGGAGGTCCTTGTGCAAGTCAGCGGTTGCGGCTTTAGGTTTCTTAGAAAGCATAGGAATAGTTTGTGTTGGCATGTTAAATCTTTGCAACATATCTCTTGCAACTTTGTTAGCATTCTTTAAACAAACTATTTCATCTAGATAACTATCTGCTAGATCCTTTTTCTCAGATAAAATCTTTTCCTTTTCAGATTGTAAAAATGCAATTGATTTTTCTTTTCCTGAAAGAGTGGATTTAAGCAAATCGTTTTCTTGCACAAGTTCAGCGTTACGCTTATTACGCTGAATCACTAGGGCTTGTTCCTGTCTAACTTTGTTTTCAAGATCAAGTTTGACCTTGTGGGTATCTAGACGACATATTTCTTGCTTGCATTGAAGAAGCTCATTTTTTAAGGTCTCTATTTCCAAACATTTTTCTTGGTTAACCTTAGCATGTCCGTCTAGTTGGGTTTGCAAGTCAGTTAAGATGGCAATCATAGAAACTTTATCAGATGTGTCAGCAGATACCTCAGTTGGAACATTTTGGGCTTCGGTGTCAAGAAGATACTGATGATACGGGATCGTATTGTCATCAATCTCAGTCTCAGCATCGGAGTCTAAATGTTCTTCCTGGTGCATCTCCTGACTCAACTGATAATCCACATTATCAAAGATTTGATTGTCATTAGAGTGTACCTCATTGACTGGATTGTTGGTTGCACTAGTGGATGACAAGTTGGCCATGAAAGCGACAACAGCATTGGGGCCTTCATCCACGTCTGAGTCATAAGCATCCTCATGATTGGCTTGAAACATGTTTGTTGTAGTCAGTGCCTGAGGTTGATCATAAGGTGCGGTGCATTCCACATCAGCGAGGAATGCTTCAGCTTCAGCATCTAACACATCTCCTTTCTCTTTAGCTTCCATCAGTAAAGCTTTATCTTTGAAGTACTGAGAGTCCATCTTTCTCTTGGGTTCTTTACACTGCCTAGCAACATGTCCTTCTCCTCTGCAGTTGTAACATATCACCTTCTTGCCTCGAGTACCTGTATTACCATTATTACCTGGAGCCTTCCTCTGAACTGGTTCAGTAACAATGTGACCATCATGCACCGTAGCATGAGTCCTTGAGTTGGAGGAAGTCCGGAGCTGGTTGTTGGTGGGTGGAAACTGCTTTTGGAAACCACTTAAGAGATTAGCAATCTGAGTCATAGTGGCCATCAAAGCGTCATTCGGAGACTGAGCAGTAGGTTGAGGACTAGGAGTTGAGGGTGATGAAAGAGCAGGTGCAGATGTGGTGTGAGCAACATAGGCCAGTGGATCAACAATACTTGTAGACTGCTCCTGTTTCTTGAGAGTCTTTTTGGCATGAGGCTCATACGCAATGAGGTTGTGGTCAAAACGCAATGGAGTTGTCAAAACGCAATGACATCTTCCTCAAAACGCAATGAAATTTTCTCAAAACGCAATGAAAGTTTTGCTCAAAACGCAATGACACTTGAAGTCAAAACGCAACGAAACTTGGGTCAAAACGCAATGTGTAGAAAATTTTGCCAGCGTAACGTTTTATTCAAAACGCAATGATATTTCTTCAAAACGCAACCTGTGATTTCAAAACGCAACTTGTTGTCGAGCAAAACGCAATGAATGAAATCAAAACGCAATATGAAGACTAACAAAAACGCAACACTTCTAGCTTTTTTTCTAATCCACTTCGAACCCAAAACACAAACAAACCACGTCTCTTTTTTTTGTTATGATTTGCGAACCAATAAGCACAAAAAAATCACGTACACCCCCTTTTTTTATGAATTCGATCAAACAAAAAAATAAAATAAAACAAACAATCACTTTTGGCTCTTGATACCAATTGTAGGATCCCTAGATCATTCCATGGATTAATCACAAGATCAATAGCACAAAAGATTAAACATTAAAGAACTTTTGATTGAAAGAAACAAGAGTTGCTACAAACCCTAAAGATGAAAAATATTATGGAGTAGCTATAATGTCTAACCTAAAAAATGAAGAAAAGATGGCTTTATATAGCCTCACAATAAGACCTAAAGAGGCTTTGAATGGGCCATTTCGGGCTTTTACAATAAATGCCCAATTACATTAATTTACATTGTCTTTCGAGCTAGACTTTTGTCTTGTATCTTCGAGTGACCGAAGCTTCTTTGTTCGGGTCCATTTATGTGATCCTAACAAGTTCATTGTTTTCTTTTTTGAAATAGTTATTTGATGATTCTAAACTTTTATTTTTGGTTTTGAAATCCTTAATTTCACCTTTCAAATTATCATCTAAAGCCTTGTTTGATGTTTCAAAAAATTTATTATGGTTTTTACTGTCATCAATTTCACATTTTATTTTCTCAATTAAAGAAGCAAACAAATCACTTTCTTTAGCAAGATCATCATCATCCTGGTCATCCTGTTCTCTATCATAACTCATATCCAATGAATCAATAATTATGTTATGTTCATCTTGATCAACCGGATATGTGTCGTTAATAGATTCAGGTTGCTTAGGATGTTCACTTTCAATGGCAAACACATTATAGTTATCATCATTATTTTGTATCTTTTGCAATGGCTCAGCATCAAAGATGGGTCCAGAATTGTTAGCAGCATCTAGAGTAACCTCTTGAATCTGTGCCATGTACAGATAATGTGCTTCCAATTCTTGGTCTTCAGGTTCATCATCAGTGTCATGCCTCCAATGAGCTTGTTCATCATTCAATTGAAATCCAGCTTCCTCTTGCTTATACAATAGCATTTTCTCCCTGTGATAAGTTATATCCTTGGCTTGATTTATGACATTCCCTCGATACATGTCCATATTCCTTGCAATTATAACACTGAATCCCAGACTTTTGCACTACATGTATACCTACATTTTCCCTAGCCCCAGCAATATTAACTACCCTTTGATTATCATACCCAGTACCTCTGTTAATCCTTGGAGTATTATCCTGATTTGCTCTACTGGTGTTTGATGAAGTTCTGAGGTTGTTGTTGGTAGGTTTGTAGATTTTCTTGAATGATAGAGAAATTAAAGCCATATTTTATCAACTCTCCTTCTCCCTTGACAATGCGTCATCTTCACAACCATTTTCCTTAACTAATCATAATTGGTGTGGAAGAGTTTACATAGCTTTAACTCTATTTCGGTATCACTGGTTGTGATCTGGTTAAGGAATTGTTAGTGTAGTGAGTAGGATGGTTTTGAGGATGATAAACTGGTTGTTGTTGAGCAACAAGTGCAAGTAGATTAGCAGTACGTGCTAGTCTTTCATCTCTTATCTCATTGACTTCAGTCTAGTGTTGCTTCAAAATGTCATAAAGTTTGTGATATGAGACAGTCTTCAGTTCTCGACTCTGCTTAACGAGTGTCAAAAACCTTTGCCATTCTGGTTGTAATTGAAGTAAGAACTAAACATTCACTTGATGATTTGTAACATCACACTGATTTCTGACAAGCTCATTCATCATCTTGTAGAACCTTGAGTAATACGATTCAAGTGATTCACCATCCCGTGATGTGAATTTTCTAAACTCCCAATATAAATTAGTTTCAAGATCTTGAACATTGATTGATTCACCTTGTTTCAACCTTTCAATAGCTTTCCATATTTCACATGCATTTGGATAAGCATCAACTATGGAGTAGATATCATTATCTATCCCTGTAAGAATTATCTGAACAGCTTCAGCTTCAGGATTCATTGATCCCGTATGTCTTGTGAAACATTCTTGTAGTTCTCCATGTACCATTTTGTAGTTGTTTCCGAACTACCTTCTTCAACTGAAACAGTCTTCTCAGTCCATTTGAATTTGTAAGGTGGATTCTGGAGATAATAGTGGATGAGTTCATTGTTAGGTTTAGTGTCGATGTATCTCTGGATTCTGGATTTCAACCGAACGTAATTACCAGGTGCTAACATTGGTGGACGATCTTTACCACCTGCTTCCATGATGGCATTGTGAAGAGCATTTGATGTTTGAGTTTGCAAATTGTTATAGGCATTTGACATTTTGATTTTTTGTTATGAATGGATATCGAATCTTAAGTTTTTAAAGTGATTGAGTTGCGGTTTGTGTTTTTGTAAAAATGATTAAATCGCCTCCTAATAGAATGGATTAAATTTCCTCATGAAGAAATGGATTAATTCTCCTCCTGAAGAAATGGATTAATTCTCCTCCTGATGAGTGGACTAATTCGCATTATGAAGAGTGGACTAATTCGCCTTCTGAAGAGTAGACTAATTCACCTTCTGAAGAGTGTACTAATTCTCCTTTTGAAGAATGGACTAATTCACCTTCAAAGAGTGGACTAATTTGCCTTCAAAGCTTCAAGATTAAACTTCTTTAAAACACAAAAAGACATACTTTTGGATGATTTTACTCGATTTTGCTTGTACTTCTTACTTATCTAAGCCTAGTAGAACCTTAAAAACATAAACTTTAATGAATTTGACATGAAAATTTTAAAATCAAGATTTTGAGAAGAAAACTATTTTCGAGCCAAAAAGACTTAAAAGATCAAAATTTTGATATGTTTTTTAGGTTTTACTTGTACTTCTAACTAAAACTATGATAGACAAAGAAGAAAAATACAAACTTTATGGTATTTGAACACATAAAATATGAAGATCTTTTGTGTAGTTTGAACAAAAAAACGCATAAAAAACCACAACAAATCACCAAAAACACCTTGGCGTATGATACTACATGTTATCCCAAAACTAATCCATAGCATAACTAGAATAAGCAACCAATAAGCTCGTATGAGCCGAATAGGCAAAGAAGAAAAGAGAAAAGTAGAAAGGAAAAAAGAAAGATTTATTAGAGAGAGAAAGTAGAGGTGGATGATTACACATCAAGGCGTGTGCAAGCCAAGAACCAAACTTTTTCAAGATTTCCTGAGCATATTTTGGATTGGTTGATAAAAATCCTCTGGGACCTTTGAGAACTTGTAATCCTATAAAAGAATGACATTTGTCCCCATCATCGACATTTGAAAGTTGAGTTCATCTCAAATGGCAAATAAATTTTGCATGCTTTGGGGTTGGTAGAGCAAAATAATATCATCAACATATAGTTGTACCAGTAAGCTAAGATTGCCTGCTTTTCTTTGTGAATATAGTTGTATCGACCACCGCCCTTTGTAAATCCTGACTTGATTAGTATAACGCTGATAGCATGTCATACCACCACGTGGAGCTTGCATAAGCCATAGAAGAGCTTTCTGAGTCGTACACATCGATGGATCTCGGATCTAAAACCCCTCTGGTTGACTACATAGACACTTCAGCAGTTCGCCGTTGAGGAAGCCGGTTTTTACGTCACTGGAAGATGAACTTGTCATACTTGCTGCGTGAGCAATGAGAGTCTGATCGCTTCTAATCTAGCAACCCGGAGCAAATGATTCCTCAAAACATACCAGCTCCTGACGATAGCCTTTCCGCCACTAACCGATCTTGTTCTTCAGACGTCTCCCATATTCATCCAACTTAATTTTGAAAATCCATTTGAGCGGGATGATAAGAATATTATCTGGACAGGGTACAAGTATCCATACATCTAGACGTTCAAACTCATGAATTTCTTCCTGCATAGCCTCAATCCAGCACGAATGCTCTAAGGCTTGCTTGAAATTCTTTGGTTCAACATGAGTTAAGAATTCATTGAAGAAACACCACATTGCGTCGGTTTCTAGCTGTTTCCTGGTAGAGACAGGTCGGTCTTTATCCCCAATAATGTTTTCAAGCGGATGTGCTTGAGTCCACTTTTGCACGTGAGGTAATTGGTTGTTGGGAGTAACATCGATATTGACAGAGTTGGAATGAGATGCCTCTGAATCGGTTTCAGGAGCATTATAGGTGTCAAACACATTACTGTCAACATGATCGAACAGTGTTTCAACATCAGAATCACTAGTGTCTGGTAGAGGTATTTGATGAGGTAAGAGGCTTTCAGTAACTGCAGGAGCGCCTTCTGAGATAACTGTTGTGGAAGGTGAACCATTGGCATTCTCGGTCCCGGGGCAGCAGGATCATTAACCGGAGTTATCGGAACCACCGAAGGTATCGGACAACAACCCATCATCATCAAACCATTGAAAACAAATCGTTACCTGTTTCTTTGTATGAGGGACACTAGTGGTTCTGGGTCCTTTTACAAGTGCAAATGGCTTCGTCCCGCTGTAAAGCAGTAAGTTCGAGATTCTGTACTGTTTGGCACATAAGTCATTTTGTGAGGTGCGCGGCTGAACTGGTTTTAAACATACGTCAAACCTTTCGGTAAGTTCATCGAAGGAAACATGAACAGTTCCTGAATCGTGCGCGTTCGATTGTTGTAGATTCGTACGTCCTCTTGGTGGGTGCATAGCAACAAATATACCTAATATCTGCTTTCGCCTTAAGTTTACCAACATCATCGTAGTCATTGGTAGGATAGCACAGAGATCCAAACACTCGAAAGTATTGTAGATTAGGTTTCTTTCCCTTCAGCAGTTCATAATAGGTCTTCCCGTGAAGCGTGTGTACAAGAGATCGATTGAGTGTATAACACGCAGTGGCTACAGCTTTAGCCCATAGGAACAGTAGAGCTTTCGCAAAGATGAGCATAGTACGAGCAGCTTCCATAAGAGTTCGGTTTCGTCTTTCGACAACGCCGTTCTGTTGCGAAGACCGAGGTACGCTCGTTTCATGAGAAATACCAACACTCTCAAGCACAACCTATTCTCAGTAGGACAGTTTTGTGATGGAGGTTTAGAAGTTGCATTCCGACAGCACTCTTGTTACATTCGCAACTCAGATATGGTGCTTTTTTTTCTAATCCACTTCGAACCCAAAACACAAACAAACCACGTCTCTTTTTTTTGTTATGATTTGCGAACCAATAAGCACAAAAAAAATCACGTACACCCCCTTTTTTTTGAATTCGATCAAACAAAAATAAAATAAAACAAACAATCACTTTTGGCTCTTGATACCAATTGTAGGATCCCTAGATCATTCCATAGATTAATCACAAGATCAATACCACAAAAGATTAAACATTAAAGAACTTTTTGATTGAAAGAAACAAGGGTGGCTACAATCCCTTAAGATGAAAAATATTATGGAGTAGCTAACCTAAAAAAGAAAAAAAATGGCTTTATATAGCCTTACAATGAGACCTAAAGAGGCCTTTGGTGCTTGATGGCCTTTCAATAAATGCCCAATTACTTAAAAATTACACGACTTACCGAGCTCGAATTTTGTCCATGAATCTTCGAGTGACCGAAGCTTCTTTGTTTGGGTCCATTTATGTGATCCTAACAATCTAGAAAGCTCAAGATTGAAAGACAAAGACTTCCGCTAACTCTGATTTAAAGCTTTCAAGATAATGCAATAGTATGAGCATGTTGGTCAAAGACACAAGATCGCAAGATGGCTTAGCCGATCGCAAAGCATAAAGGAACAAGCTTACAATGAAGACAAAGACCAAGAACACTTGAGCTTAAACGACAAAAGCAATCTCACTGATCTCATGAAGGAGTGTCATCAATGAACTCACTTCGGGGGAGATTGTTAGCCTCAATTTTATTGAGTCAATAAAGGAAGCTCGTTCCCGTGTTCAAGACCTCACTTCGGAGGAGATTGTTAGCCTCAATTTATTGAGTCGAACAAGGAAGTTCGGTCACTCTACGATGGAGCTTCGGTCTTTAATTAGTTAATGTTGTAATAGGATAATATCAGGAATCGGGCTCGATGATTAATTCTAATATTGTATATGTTCGGTTTAATCCCAACAAAACCCACGCCCGGGTCCTAGATAAAATATTCCCGTCATACTTTGCATCTTCTTGAAAGCTCTCTAATAATCTCCCTCGAAGCTTGGTTTCTGAGGAGTTATCTTTAATATCAGAGTTTGGGGAAGTCTTTATCTTTAATTTCTGAGCTTTCTTGATTCTTGAATCTTGATGCTTATAGTATGTCTTTGTAGTTTAAGTATGAGCATGTGGTAATGAATCCGACTTCAGCTGGAATGGGATACCACCACCACCATATAACATGTAAGTTCATGTTAGTGATAATCAACAGATATGGACGAGAGTGTCTTTGTCACTTCGTCAAATAAGGTTGCAATAACCACGGTTCCTAGTTAATCAGTATAAATATTGCCTGTGATCATATAGAATTCAGATGAATCTTCTTGATAGGGTTTCGCAGCTACACTAGCCGTTCTCGTTACCGGAGCGTCTTAAAGCAAACAACACGGTAAGAGTGAATCAGATATTTACTATCGTTCTGATTAAACCGTCAATTCATTTTACTGGACCAAATTGATATATAGTTGACACAATCTTGATTCATATAGAATATCGCAAGTCACCTACCAAGAACTTGTTTGATGTTGGCTCAAGCAGGATTTCCATCTCCACGGTGAATACTTGAGTATCACTCGGATGTTCTGGCAAAATCACAAGGATAATACGTAGGACTCTTGTTAACAGCTTATGAACTTGATGATGTTTAACAAGTGTTTGTAATGGAATGTGTCCTAATAAGATTTATTTTATTGATCTCTTAGCTCTAGACTCGATTAGTGCGTTTTAGTTTTAGTACTCAGAGGCTGGAGCAGACAGCCACCTATTCAATATCAACTAACTCGGAGTGAGAAAGTCAATAGAAATCATGTGTATCTCCGTGACAAATGAGACAAGTATCTTTTGAGAGAAACTTGAATGGCTGGGAAGGGTTGTGCATTGCATCACTGGGTCCATAATGACATTCTTCAATATTAGAATTCATCTTTATGAAAATTGATAGACTATGTATTGACTCGGTTTCTGCCAAAATATTTGTGGAGGGCTTCTTTCTTTAGACCCTTTATCCATACATTTTTTTAATTCTTCAACCCCTTCATGCTTACCAAGACGTCATTACTAACACCTTGTTGTGATTGTTTTGAGTGTTAGCTCAATCTTAGTCAGCATTATTCCTTTATACTCATTCATCTCCAATCATACCTAAGGACTACTATTTCTAACTATGGAGTGTCCGTGGGTAGATCCTGTCGGTTCTGGTTGGATCATAGGACTACTACCTAACCTAACCACCTTATGACTTCAGAATCATCGTGAATTAAGATGTTGTTGGGTATGAGATCGTAACCATAAAACCTTTTTCGAAGAGTATCAAGTACTTTGAGTTGATTAGATCACTTATTATTTTCAAGATCACATTTTAATTACATTTCTCCCCTTATTTTAAATACTAATTCACTTAGTTTTTAAAATACCATGTGATTAAAATTTGTCATGAAAATTCTGTAGAGAAAACTTTTATACTTAACATGAATTATATGAAACATTAACTTGCTCCCCCTCATATTTACATATGTTTGACACCATAAAAAATAATACCAAGTTGTAAAATGAATATAAAATTGAGGGTTAGCATTGTTAAGCACACAATTTTGAAAGATTATGAATTGTCGTTGAAGACTTCTTGAAAAATTATGCTCAACCACTAAATCATCTTATAACATACAATCTATTGAGTAGTCATTATTATTACTGAGTTGTTATTAAGACTTTTTATAATGTTTTGAATACATAAATATTGTCATGTTATGATGTATTCAAAATCATTAAAACCTTGTTTTTTGAAAAAACTCCCCCTCAATCATTGACTCATTTTGAAAATGACACTAAATGTAGAAGAATTCAATTTTGAAGTCATAAGGTCGAACACACAATTTTGAAAGATTTTGAAGAACCTTTTGAGAAATTCTTGAAAAATTGTGTTCAACATGTTTGAAAAACCAATGTTACTTGAGCTCGAAAGACTTTGAATGTCTTTTTAATTGGCTTTTTATGTCAGCTCAAGTCCGAGAAGTTCTTGTCTTCTCGATGTAAGGATAAATGTACATGATTGCACACTTTCCTTTATTTAAAGATCGGGTTGTTATCTGTCATTTAATAACTAACCATAAAGAAAATTTGAAATGACATGTTTTAAAACTTTTGAACTCTTGCTCGAACTTCATTTAAACGCCTGTGTCAATGTTAATCGACATTTCTAGGCACGTAAATGTTATCGATTCCAAGAGACGTGTCGAAAAGATTTTTTTGGTATTTTTGAAATTTTCTATTTTTGTATTTGGTTTTTGAGATTTTTTAATTTTTTAATTTTTCTTTTTGAAATTTTATATTTTTGTATTTTCTTTTTAAAAAATATGTTCTAACATAATTAAGAATGGAATGTTTATACAAAGAGGATGATGATAGAATATTTACATTAGATGAACCATTTGAAGAGATAGGTTTGAAAGCCATTGAAGTACCTGCACTCAAAGAAAAAGAGTTTGCACAAATAGTAGTGTTAGGATTATGTGTTATCTTTTCTAATGGTGAAGCGCTATCATGTGTGTTGTAGTGGGTTTCAACGAACTTTCTAATGGGAGTCCACTTAAGACCAACCTGAGTAAAGATTCTACCCGTTGGTTTCCATGTAAGACCAGGCGTTGTTTTTAGATACACAGCGGAAGACTTATTTGGAGAAAACTTTTGTCCTATAGGGATATGTCTGTCATGTTTGTTAGAATTACTTTTCTTTTCTACAGGCATATATCTCTTTGTTGTCTTATGGGATTGTGCATCCTTTTTCTGTGCAGAGGCACAAGAATGTACCTTTAAGAGGTATTTTAAGATGCACTCATCGTGATTTGTACTATAAATGCACTTTTTGCATGTAGGACATGCCAAGTCTTTTGACTGGAAGAAAGGCTTTTGATTCCTAGGTGGTTCTGTTATGTTAACAGTTCTATTCAAAACACAACTACTCACAGATGGTGGCCAATTCCTATGTTGTAGTTTAAAGTTCCTAAATTTCGGTTTGTTACCATTAGTAGTGTTTGGTAATCTAACAGATTGTTGCACACTTGGTTTGGTATTCAAGGCTTTGTCTTTCTGAAGTTGTGCCTTTTTCTTAGCTTCCTCTAGGTAGTAATTATGAACCATGTCATTTGAGCCTACAGATTCCCTTGGTGACTGAAATGACACATGCTTTGGGCTATTCTTAGAAGAGCCAGTGCAATTCTCCTTTTATAAGGCTTAGCATAAAGACGATTTCTTAACTTGGCAGGCAAAGTTATGGAGTTGAACTGGTTTTGTCTAATCATGTGATCACAAATTGGGAGGCCAAATGATGTCTTGGCAATTGGTGTCGTTTAGATAATTTATACGCAGTTGTTGTCTTACCACTAGTTGATTTCTGATTGGTTGCAAAGGCGGTTTCCTCAAGATTGATTATTTTTTAAAATTAGTATTCACACTCTTACCTTTCATCTTCTCAATGAGTTTCTTTAACTCACTTATAGCAATGTTCTTGTCTTGCAATTGAGCTTTCAAATCTTGTATTTCAAAATATTGTTCACGTTCTTTTTGAAAAACATTTAATGTTGTTTCTTTGCAAACCGTGTCATTTTTCATTTGTTCTTGACATTGTTGTAAAGCAAGTTCAAAAGAAATTCAGTGTTTTTCTAATTTAGCAAAACTTCGTAAGCCATTATAAACTTCTTTACTAACAGTTCAGTTTGTTTCGAAAGCTTTTGTGCTAGACATTCACATTCTTTCACTTTATGAAGATATAAGCATTGCAATTCAGTGTGAGCATCTAAATTAGAGTACGAATGCAAATAAGAACACATAACATCATTAGACACGCATTCTTGCAAAAGTATATCATACATGTTTGAAAATTCTACTTTATCAGATTCAAGTTTGTCAATTTCTTTTTCAAGGGATTCAACGTACTTTAAATCAGCATGCATTTCTTGCTTAAGTTCATGAACAAATGTGAAACTATCATTCTGTGTCTTTATGGCAAGAGGCTTCAAACATGTCTTAATTAGGATTTCCATATCATGAGCAGTTGGTGCACGAAAATGATCATGAGAATGCTTTTCCCAAGCTTGATCAACAAGTTCGCTAAAATAATTTATGTTATTAGTCATACATATATGATTTGTCTATCTTTACTATTGATTTTGAACAGGTAAGAAACGTGTTTTTGAAATTTTTGGGGGTTTTGTTTCACAAAGTTTTTCTCACATTTCTGTCTTACTTAATTTTGCATGTGCCAACTATTCATGATATTCTTGTGTAGCTGGTTTAAAATTTTCATAAAGACTATTTAGCTTTGTATATATCATAAGGGTCTGCATATGTTCTTTATTCAATTTTGTATCGATCTTTCTTTTTCATAAGAGTTAGTGTCTCTCCCTGATCGGGGACGAGTCTGTTTGCCTGGATTCAGATTGGTCATGTGGGACTCTCATATCTAAAAATGGTTTTTTAGATTGAGCCTTTTTTAGGTACATTGGATTTGCAAAGGTTGGTTCCATTGAATGTTGGGCCTTTGGGAGCTAACATATGAATGGTGTTGAATTGATGATTCCTTTTGAAAACAATTTCATCAAAATACTTTTATTGCTTTTTCCATTGTAATCCATTTTGTCAATGTCTTTCTCTTCCTTAAGTTTCAATCCGTTATTACTTTGTTTTGCCTTTGACATGACCTTGTAATGTGACTTGTTAAAAAGAGATCTGTTTGACTAACTCATCGTGTTTCTTTTTGACAACTGAAATTTCATAGGCTTTAAGTTTTAAACCTTCTTTTATGTCAATTTCTTTTTGAGCTAATAGTCCTAGAGTTTCATTTAACTTATGTTCAAGTTTGTCATAGTCAACTGTACGGTCATTTTAGGGTCTGTACTCTCAAAGCTCGATTGTTTATTTTTTAAAGTGCAATTTGACAAGTATCCCGTATATTATTAGACTCCCTTAGAGTTCTACTAGTTTTCGCAAGAATAGATTTGCACTCTTTTAATTCATGAGCAAGTGATGTGTTTGTTTTCTTTAATTGCTTTTGAATATTTTTATTTCCATCAACATCAAGTTTTAAATTGCAATTAATTAGCAGCGCAACACGCTCATCATCACATTCTACAGCATTTTGGTCAGTCTGAATTTCATTATCACACATATTCGGTAAATCAGGAATGACATTACTATCAACTTTTCACATTACCTCATGTGTTAATAATGCATTCAGGTTGCTCAAATGTTGTGTGTCAATAGCAAACACATTATATTCAGCAATATATGGTACCTCAACCATTGGTTCCGTGTCATAGGAAGGTCTGATGTTCGAATCATCCCTAGAAGTATTGTTGTCATTGCATTCATTCCTTGACCTGCTGCTTTCATCTCCAGATGTGTTGCTTTGATTCTCTAAACCTTAATCATTCCCTTGTCTGAGAACAATCCTACTGTCGTCTTTTTTCTCCCCGGACCTTGGCATCCGATGCATTAACCTTTGAACCATGCATCTTGAATCTGCAACTTTCTTTCATTCAACCTTTTCAACCTATTATGTATCTCTTGTTCATGACGTGCTCTTTCAATAATACATTGCTCATTGGATTCCATGTGTTGGATGACCAAGTCTTTGAAGGATTAAGCTTTAATTTGAGTGTAGTCTTTGAAGTCTTGCCTTGCTTCTCGAGCATTGGAATCAAAATTGGAAGACTTGAGCGTCTCTGAATGTATAAGCTTGTCCAACTGCACTTTGATTACACATAGAGCAGATTTGGAATCCTTCTCGTGAAGTATTTCATTGTTGAGTTGCTTTTCTAAGTTACTCATGTTTTGAGATAACTCATACTTGAAAGTTCTGACGTCAGTATGAAAGAAGTGTGAAAATGCTCGTTGAAATGATGGACAGTTAGTGAAAGTCTGCCTTTCGAAACGTTGAGTGGTTGTTTTAAGAGCATTGAATTCGTTCAGGGAGTTCTCTTTCAAAATCTTTGCTTGCTTTTGCAGTTGTTGTATCTCTTGTTCATCTAAATCCGAACACGAAGATAAAGTATCTTTCGTTTCCATTGTAATGTGATATGTGAAGTGAAAATGATTTGTAGGAGCTTAAGTAGGTAAAGTGATTGTGGTTGTGGATTAAAATCAATTAACGTTCACGGGATTTTATAAGTATTTTTGTTTAAACCGAGAAAACACGTGAGTATTTCGCGGGATTTTACTAAATAAAAAAATCGTGAATGTATAATTGTTGTTGTTAATGAATCGGTGTTGACGTTAAGGTACTTGAGCTTAATTAACTATTATTAGAAAAAAAACTTGAAATAAGGACTAATGATGTCATTAATTAAAACTAAATGGCTAAATTTGTAAAAATTACAAAAAAATAAGTTTAAAATTGAAAATAGTTTTAATTAAGTTAAAAATAATGAATAAAACAATGATTGAAATTAAAAAGTTAAAATTAGAAAATGTTTGAAAGTTAAAGGTGAAAAATTAAAATTGAAATAAAGTGATGGACTAATATGAAAAGTATATTTAACTAAGGGCTAAATTTTAAACTATAGGAAAACTAAGGGTTTAAAGTGAAAAAATATAAAAACAAAGGGTTAAAAGTGTAAGAGTAAAGTTTTAAATTAATATAAAAAATATTCATGCGCTAATATCTTTCTTCTTCGTTGAGATTTACTAAAAATGTAGAACGAATGTACTTCACTTCTCACGGACACGTACGATTATCGTTGGTAAAATAGAAATGCACCACGATGATGGTAAAAGGATCCCGATCGAGGTGATATGAGTTAGAACAAATTAGAAACGAAAAACCGGAAAACCCGAAACACGTTGGAACAAATTAGAAATGAGTATACTTTGCCCAAGCTTTAGTGTATAATTCGCCTAACAAACCAATTATAATTCGCCTACCACAAGCGTATAATTCGCCCAATGTTGTAACGTATAATTCGCCCAAGGTTGAAACGTATACTTCGCCCAATGTTGTAACGTATAATTCGCCCAAGGTTGAAACGTATACTTCGCCTATCTCACCAATGGTATAATTCGCCCAAGTTTTTCTCATGTTATAATTTGCCTTGATGTTTCTGTGGTAGATATTGCCCTATAAGAAGACGAGTATACTTTGCCTAAGCTTGTGCATAATTCTCCTAAGGTTATGTATAATTCACCCGCAGACAGACAAAAACATACTATGGTCCTTTTCTTGTCTTGTGCACAAACGAATAACAACAAGAAACTGTCCTTTGTTTCTTGTCTTGATTCAAACAGTGGACCACAAACAAATTAAGCCCAGAAATAGCTTACGAAATAAGCTACTTCTAACACACGAATAAGCTAAAACCAAAAAAAATAAGGCACGTGAAAGAGCAACAAATAAGCTAAAACAGATAATAAGCTATGACAACTTTTATGAAGAAATAAGCTAAAAAACCTAATAACTATTATGATAAGCCATATGAATAAGTTGTTTTAACAAGAAACATAAGCTATGAAAATCTGCAACACTATTAAGCTTTGAAATGAGCTTTAAAAAGCTGTTTAAACAAGTAAAAGGAAACAGTTTTGAAAACTTTGACACTAAACGATGCAACCTTTTATTTCACATACTTGAATGTTGATTAAGGGCATCTCATCACGTTTCGATATATTTCCCATCTTTTGGCATGCTTCGCAAAGTTGAACTAGAGTATGAGCTTCTTTAATGATCATTGGAGAGTAAAACCCTGAGTCTAGGACCTTCTTAGCGGTCACATTTGGTCCATAATGTCCACCGGTTGGTCCATGGTAACATTGATCTAAAATTGTTTGGGTTTTTGATCCGGATACACAGCGTCTGATCATTCCGTCAGAACATACTTTGAAGAGGTAGGGTTCCTCCTAGAAGTAGTGTTTAAGGTCAGAAAAGAATTTGTTCTTTTGTTGGTACGTCATCCCTTTTGGTATAATATTAGCTACTAAATAGTTTGCAAAGTCTGCGAACCAAGGTTCATTTTTGGTGTTAATTTCCATAAGGGTCTCTCCAGGAAAATTGTCATCAACATAACTGTCATCACTTGACTCGTCGTTTTCAATCCGGGACAAGTGGTCAGCAGCAACATTTTCTGTTCCTTTTATATCCTTGATTTCTATGTCAAATTCTTGTAAGAGTAAAATCCATCGAATAAGACGGGGTTTTAAATCTTGTTTCTTGAATAAATGCTTAAGAGCTGAATGATCGATGTGGACAACAGTTTTTGATAGAATAAGATAGGATCTGAATTTGTCAAATGCAAAAACTACAGCTATAAGCTCTTTTTCGGTTATGGTGTATTTTTGTTGAGCTGGATTAAGAGTTTTACTTGCGGAGTAGATCGGGTGAAAGTTTTTACCATCTTTTTGACCTAAGACAGCTCCAACTGCGAAATCACTTGCATCACACATAAGTTCAAACGAAAGATTCTAGTTTGGGCTTACGATCACAGGAGCACATGTGAGTTTCTCTTTTAATGATTTGAATGGTTTTTGACAATCATCGTTAAATTCGAATGGAGTATCTTTTTCAAGCAGCTTAGTTAGAGGTCGAGCAATTTTCGAGAAATCTTTTATGAATCTTCGGTAAAAACCGGTATGTCCAAGAAAGCTTCTAACTCCTTTGATATTAGTAGGGGGCGAAAGTTTTGAGATTACATTGATTTTTGCTTTGTCGACTTCAAGTCCTGCGCTAGACACCTTGTGTCCAAGCATAATTCCTTCTTTGACCATGAAGTGACATTTTTCCCAATTAAGGACAAGATGAGCATCTTTACAACGCTGGAGCATTTTATCAAGATTGTTTAGGCATTTGTCAAAGAGTTTCTAAAGACGGAGAAATCGTCCATGAATACTTCGACGGATTCTTTGATCATGTCATAAAAGATTGCTAACATGCATCTTTGGAATGTAGCTAGGGCATTGCATAGCCCGAAAGGCATTCGCCTATAAGCGTATGTTCCGAAAGGACACGCGAATGCTGTTTTTTCTTGATTATTAGGATCGATAGGAATTTGAAAAATCCATAAAAACCATCGAGGAAATCGAAATATTTATTGCATGCGAGTCTTTCTAACATTTGATCCATAAATGGTAAGGGAAAATGATCTTTTGCGGTTGCTTCATTGAGTTTACAATAATCGATGCATACTCGCCAACCCGTAACGATTCTTGTTGGGACAAGTTCATCATTTTCATTTGTGACAACTGTAATACCACCTTTCTTTGGTACACAGTGAATATGACTAACCCAAGGACTACCGGCAATTGGATAAATAATACCGGTATCCAAGAGTTTCACGATTTCTTTCTTAACAACTTTTTGCATATTTGGATTCAACCTCCTTTGTTTTTAGACAACTGGTTTCTTGTCATCCAGAAGTTGTATCTTGTGTTTGCAAAATGATGGGCAGATACCAGGAATGTCAGTTGTTTTCCAGGCGAAAGCTTCTTTGTGCTTTTTAAGGACAGATATGAGTTTGTTTTTCTTTTCTTTGGATAGCTAAGATGATATGATAACAAGAAGAAAAGAGGGTTCCTCCAGGAATACATATTCCAGATTATCAGGAAGGGGTTTAAGTTCGAGATCCATAGGAGGTTCTTCAAGAGATGTTTTGATCTTATAATCAGTATTGATGGTGATTTTTTCGAATGGCGGATCTTCGGTATCGGATTCAGAGTCAGAGTTTTCATCGGCAGTCATTGCCATAAATTCATCAAATTCAGCAAAGATTTCTTCTTCAAGAAAGGTTCCTTCAATAGAATGCAGAATTTTACTACCTTCATTTAGAAGAGAGTCAAAATCTTCTTCTACGATTTCATCAATGACATCGATACTAAAACATGTATCATCATTTGAATAGGAGTGTTTCATTGCAGAATCGATATTGAAAATCATTCGTTCAGTTACAACTCCAAGGTTGAGTTGTTTCTGTTTAACTTGAATTACTGCGTCAGCAGTGTGAAGAAAAGGGTCGTCCTAAAATAAGTGGAACTTTACTATCTTTTTCCATTTCAAGAATAATGAAATCAACAGGAAAGGTGAATTTACCACTTAATAGCATAATTTTCAGCTATTCCAACAGGGTCTTGGAATGATCTGTCAGCTAATCTTACCACCATTTTAGAAGGTTGTTAAGATTTTCGAGAGATAATTTGGCATAAAGTGAATAATGGCATAAGGTTAATGCTAGCACCAAGGTCGGCTAAGGCATTGCAGGAGAAAGATTTGCGTATTGAAATACATGGAATAAGAAAAAGTTTTTCTATCGGTCCTCTTATTTTAGTTGGAACTTGTTTTTGGATAATTGCTGAACTTTCGTCACTTTAAAAAAGCGACATAAATTTGATCGATATTTATGTTTCTAACTTATTAGTTCCTTGAGAAAGTTTTCCATAATTAGGCACTCCGGCCAAGACATCGATGAGAGGTACATTGATTCGAACTGCCGGAATTATGTCGAAAAATTTCCGTATAGAGCTCCATTTTTCTATCTCTTAGACGTTATGATATGGGATTTTTGGTTTGATGGTTTGGGTAATGTAGTTTCCTTGATTGGTTTTGGATTTTGAATTTTTAGTTGTGGTGTAGGTTCTTCGTCTTCTTCATCGCTATTGGCAAAATTGATAGGGTTTATAGGATTAGTTTGTTGATCATTTGAGTTCACTGGTGGGTTGTAGGATTTACCACTCCTTGTGAATACGACATTCACATACTCATTACGAGATTGTGGTGGTTGGTAGACTTTGGAATTGTGTCATTTTGGGTTTGGTTGAGTGTTACTGGGAAGAGATCCAGAAGGTCGACCAGATTGCTTGTCAGCACGTCTGTCGAACTTGGTTTCAAGGTTTTGAATTGAAGCTTGATGATTTTTGGCAACGGTTTCGAGTTGAGTTTTAAGATCCATGAACGTTTCTTTGGCGAAAGCGTTGGTTGATTGCTGAGATTTCATGAAATCGTTGAATTGTTTTTAAAGATCATATGGTTTATCATCAGTATTGGATCGGTAGTTGTCTCGATTGTAAATACTTCGTTCGTTTGAACGCCAATTATTGCGATTCGAGTCTCGGTCGCGGTAATCATTTTAAAAATGAGTCTTACGAAAAGTTTGCATGAATTTAGCTTCTTCTTCTTGGGACATAGGTATATCATCTTCATCAAGATCGGATTTTGTTTTTTAGCATGGTAGTGTGGAGTTACCCTTTTTAAAAATACTGAGCATACCATGTTCAGGGTCATGACCATCCATTCGTGCCATATTAGGATTGAATTTTTTTACGATAACAAAAGACTACAGTTTAAAAAAAAAATTATTATAGAATAAAATTTTGTCAGTATTGAATTACTGCAACCACATCGGCGAAAGCAACGTTATTATTAATAGAAGTGTTAGGGTTTTAAAAAATTAGCCAAGTCAGAGCTTTAGTAAGACCTTGTCTTCCAAAAGCTGATAAGCTTGATTTGGTGTTTTATAGAGGAAAATACCACCAGCTGCGGCATTTAGAACTTCTTGGGTTATTTCGCTTAGACCATGATAGAAGATTTTGATAATGTTGCCTTTGGACAGATTGTGACCATGACAGTTTCGGAGCATTTCCTTCATACGAAGCCAAGCGTCGGTTAGAGATTCGTTCTCGTGTTGAGAGAAAGCTCGGATTTCTCCGAGGAGTCGGTCGAAAAGAGCTGGGGGAAAGAAACGGCTAATGAAAGCGGTTTGAAGTTCATCCCATGTTTCTATAGTTCCTTTGTTGAGTTCATCCAGCTATGTTTTTGCTTCTCCAGTGAGTGATAGGGGAAACATCATTAGGCGAACGACTTCATTTTCAGTATCTCTATATTTAAACATATCACAGATTTCGAGGAATTCGTGAATGTGTTTATGAGGATCGGTTTTGGTTCTTCCATCAAATTGGTTTCCCTTGACAAGAGTCAAGTGGTTACCTTTGATAGCAAATTCGTTAGCAGTTTCAGGAATAGTGATTGCAGAACCAGGAGTCGGAGCGACAACATGGTCAGCAGCCCACATGGGTTCATCATCCATTGGGTAAAGGTTTTCAAGAGTAACTAGAAAGTGACGGAAGTGGTTGATGTCGAGAATTGGCGGATAGACAATTCTCGGGTTTTTTAGGTGATAGTTTCTTTGAATCAATGAACTCTTCTGTTTTGTCGATGACGACTTCAATCAGAGTAACTTTCAGGTCAAGTAATGGATCAACAAGTTCAGAATTGGAAGCACGTGTATGCATCCAAAGGAGAATTTGTTCGGGTTAGTTTGCAAGAAAACTGTACGACGATTTGAAAAAGAGGGGGAGTTAAAGAGATTTTCTAGAGTTTGACTACCGAACAGCTAAGAAATCCCTGACAACGGCGCCAAAAACTTGCAGTGTTTCAAAAGCTTTAAATTTATAAGACTAAAAATACCGGATAATTATATGGAAACACACGGGTAAAAGTATAACCCACGTATGCAGTATAATCTTTTTAAGTAAGACTAGGTCGTCCACAGGGATTAGAGTAGTGTTTGAATAATCAGAAAGAAAATAGACTTTAATAATTTTGAAAATAACTTTAGTTTTATCAATGATAATAAAGATGACTAAGTCGGATAGTATTTAAGAATAATTTATAAAGTGTTGGAAAAGATTGACCTTGAGATGGGACTTTTACATTATATAAAAATGATTCTCTTCAAAAAAATTTATTACGAATTAACTTGATTACTTAAACTTAAATTTATTTAACTAGACAAATGTTGTCACTCAATTAATCTAGTTATTATTATATCAAAGCTTATTTTATTTATCAATTTACGAAAGTGGATTTCTCAGCACAGACGTTAAAGACCATAGACAAATATTTAAAACCACATAGATCATAACGGATCTTTCGACCTATACCGATATGATTATATAATCTAAGTTGATAAGCAAAAATAGATAAGATAAGATATAACAGGTTTGCAACATAAGCTTAAGATTAAAACGATCAAGATCATACCAAACACTTATTCATTATCGTAACTTCACCGAGTAGTCATGAGAGATTTAGCCTCTCATGGCTAAGGAGTTCATAACAAAAGCACACTTTACATAAACTTCCATTATTTCAACAACTAGGTAAGAAAACTTCTTCGTTCTTGATCGTTAGATCTTTTTCTTCAAAGGAAAAGGTGTTTCTTGGTGTTTTGGTGAAAGGAGGGAGAGTGTGTGTGTGTAAAATGGGATAGAATGTGAGGAATGATTGTGTTGAAGGATGCAAATTCGTCCTCAATTTATAGGCAAGATTGGGTGCAAAGTGCGGCGCACTTAGGAAAAAGTGCGGCGAACTTTGGGAGTTAATGTGATTACATTTAATGACTTATACTGGAAGTGCGGCGCACTTGCAAATAAGTGCGGAGGTTTTGAGGAGTTAATGCAGGTGCATTTATTAGACTTTAATTCTTCAAACTTTAGGAGAATGTGCGGCGCACAATATTATAAGTGCGGCGGTTTTGGGTTTCAGGGGAAAGTGCGGCGCACAATGTAGCAAGTGCGGCGGACTTCTTGAACTTTGGCTAGAAATCTTTTCTTTTCTTGTATTCGTCTCCCAAAGTGTATAGATTCATGAGCTTGGGTCTCTAGAGTCTTCAAGTGAACCTATAAGCAATTCAAGCTTAATTAAGTACCAAAAGTTCACGAGAAATGATAGAATAAACATAAATAACGCCATAGAAACATGTATAATTTGGGCGTTATCATATCCAATATGCTACACCCTTTATATTAACTTTTTCTTTTTCATTCTTCAACCCCTTTAATGCTTACCAAGACTTCATCACTAACACCTTGTTGGGTTTGTTCCAATGTTAGCTTTGTCTTAGTTCGAATTTTCCCTTTTCTTACTTTTTCTCCTTTTTATCATACATATGGACTTCTATTCTAACTAATTGAATGTCCCTGGGTAGATCCCTCCAGTTCTGGTTGGATCATAAGAACGAACACCTATACCTAACCACCTTATAACTCCAATTAATTAAATACATGGTCGGTCTTTTGGTATTGTTCTCAGCCTTAAAACCATTTGAAAACATCGATCAAGGTACTTTGTGATATAAATTAAAACATTTAGTACCTCGATGGTTTTTAACTTTCAAAATTGCTCCCCCTGCATATGTGCATCGATAACCAAAAATGTTTTGCACATACGAGGAAGAAGCTGCACTAGAGTCCTTCAGATCACATTTTACAAGTTATATATATTTTAATCATTTTCTCCCCTTATCAAAAATTTCAAATCTCTTGATATTTTAGATATCAATTGATTCAAATATGTATAAAAATTATTTGGGGAGAGAAATGTTCTGATTATATATATTAAGCCTTATTCGGAACATTTTAATGGCCCCCCTCAATTTCTGAGGGTATTATATGTTGTTTGAGCACGTTAATTTGATTTTTTTTGAATTTACTAAGAAATTCTTGAAAATTCGTACTCAAACACTATATATGCCTATTTTTATAGTCTTACACTACTTATTTACACATTCACAAGAATTATAAATATGAGAGAATGACCTTTAGAGAGTATAACAAGATATGACAGAGTCATATTGTCCGCTGAAGCAGTCGAAGGTCTTCTACGTATTCCTTACCACCAACAAACTTTTCCAAGCTTCTCATCAACCTTCTATCCAGCAACTGACGATCAATATCCTTTATCATGATGCGAGACCTTTTCTTGTCCAAGCTACTCCATCCCCTTCTTGGCATGACACTTGTATAACCCATCTCCAAATTGTTGGCCATATCTTTGAGAGTATCACAGAGAGATATGAGTGTATAGTCACTGAACTTGTAGAGCTCGTGAGAAATACATCCAGTATTTTACTCCGCAACTTACCCATTAATATACGAAGCCTTGAGGTTAAAGTAAGCAAAATATGGTTTGAGATCAGGATATCCACCTTGTGCGTCATTGGTTCCAAGAGATGTTACTTCTTCTGGCAAGCTGTTGACACCAATAATGAAGGTCTTCCACTCTCTTCTGGATCACGATACGTCTTGTAAACATACATAATGCTGCAGCCAAGTGCACAATGACATTACCTTTGAGGTTAAAGAGTCTGTTCTGAACAAGGAGGATCAACATATCCTCAATGTCATGTAGATGAAGTCGTGGAAGTCGCCTTCCATAAACTTGTATAACTGCTGATCAGATCTTCGAACTTTAATCTCATCAAGATGACCATAATCATACCATTCTTTAACTTTGACATTTGTCACTGCTAAGATTCTTTTGGTGGAGTACACATCATGTTTGGATTCCTTATTGGAAGCATATCCGTAGAAACTTACCCCAATGTGAAGTGCCTAAAAGAGCATGATTGTCATAAGCTACTTTTACGGGACTCCACAAGTTGGGTACCATATATTCAATTCCAAGTAAATCGTACTTGGCAGCCTTTGTCTTGGTCAACGAAGTCGTGTATGTTCTGCCGGTGCTTCCTCCTTGCAAGTATGCCAAGTCATTATTGAAGAATTAATCAACCGGGACGATTTGACAATTTCCTGACATAACCAGAGGTAGTGGTTTGCTTAAGTCGAATGGATATCTATCACAGTTAGGGTTGTTCTAGTCTAGTTGATCCGTCAGTGCTTTGTAAAATTCTTCCGTATTATAATCGAGCTCGACATAACTTCTGCAAGAGCTCCTTTTTGAGAAAGAATTGTTAATCACGGTCCTACAAGAATGTCTTGTGTGAGTTTACTAATCTGCAGGCGGTTCATGACAAATGTGCAGAAGTCTATCAGAGTGCTCATCAAATCATTAAATGTTCTTGAAGGTTTTTCTGCTTTTGCAAGGTCACTAAGCCATTTCTAAGTAGGCTTATTCTCAGCTGATCTACCATTATTCCTCTCAGGATGTGGAGTTGGAGGTCTTTCTGGTTTCTTGAACCAATCATTTGGATCAACATTGACAACGGGTGGTTCATCAGTGTTACCCGTGTCTTCTCCCAGATTCTGTAGCCCTTGCGTATCTCTAGCCTCAACCACTGTCTCCTCTACTTGCGCAAACTTGCCAGTAGATTTTGGTTGAGATTTGGAAGTGCCGTTGGAGGTGCATTTGGAAGTTTCCATTTGACATGGACTTCTAGAAGGTTTTCAGGAGTCTTTGCTTGTTTTCTGTCTCTTTAACCCTTGGTCTGATCTAACGGAAGGGCCTTCATCTTCGTCAGCATCATCTAGTTTCCTTTTCTTTAATTTTTCAGCAACTCCTTCGTCCATTGCATCTTCATCCTCCAGGATTGACTCCATGAGAGCATGATACAAAGCTCTTTGCTTTGGACTCCTATTTGAACGACTAGAAAATCAGTCATTGTTTCAAACAAGGTAGTTTTCTGATCAAATTCTACAAGAGTGGCGGTATCAGATGATGTGATAGTTTCTTTAGGTACTTGCTGCTTTCTTGCATGCTCCATCTTGATTTCTCGGATGTCTTCAACACTTTTCTGAGGTGCATATTGCTGCCTGAGTCTCTCCACAGTTTCAGCTGGAACAAAGTATTCTTTAATGATGTCAGCAACATTTTTTTGAATCACCTTATGAATAGCATCGTCCAGGCTTGATCCGAGGTACTCTTTTACACTTTGTATAGTCTTTCAGATAATTGTTGAAATAACTTATGTGATGTATCAACATCTTTGAGGTCTTTTACATCCTTCTCAAATCAGTGATTCTTTGATGGATGCAGTAAGGGTTTTAAGAGTCAGGAACAACAATGTTGAGTTGTAGCCCTTTATTTGTTGTTGTGTTGGCATCGATGCAATTGTTGAAGTGGCCATGGTAGAGAGAGTAAATGAGGGTGGAGGAAATGGGTTGGTGCAGAAGATTGTGACTGTTTCAGATTGTTTGATGACATCTTCTTCAGGGATTACAGACATAGGGATAGTGAGAAGTGATGAGGTACGTGGAACTTCATGTTGAACATTAATATCCATCATGGAGACAACTTTAGTGTCAGTCGGGGGAATGTTATCAAAGTTGAGAAATTTAGCAGCATAGTCGGATGAGATAGAAGAACTTGGTATTGGAGCATCTGTCTTCTGTGTAGCCTGAGCATCATCCTTGACTTGATTACATGCACCCTCTTGATTAACGTTCACGTGACCAGCAACAGTCATCTCTACATCATCTTTTTCTTTGTCAGCAGGCTCAGCATCTGTCAAACTAACGTTGACATCACCATATAGCTCTTCATTTATCCTTTCATACTCTTCCTCAGTTACATCATTTAATTCATCATCAGTTGGCACATAGTCTTCAGGAGTATGTACGAACTTATCATCTTGTATTTCTTCTTCATCATCACTTGTTTTAGGATTATCAGTCCTAGTCTGTTCATCATCAGACTCTGTTCTTTCATCATCACTTTACTGATTATCAGCATCTTCATCTCCACTGTGACCCCAAGATTCATACTTGCTTTCAGAAGAATCAGCTTTGGACATATCGGGAACCCCTGGTTTTAAACCAGTTCCTTCACTTGTGTTAACTGACTTACCTTTTGGCTCACTAGGAACCCTTAATTCGGAATCAGCTCCCTCACTTGACCACTGTTTTATGAAGTGGTTGTTCTCTTTTGCTTCTTTTGAGAGCCTTTTTCAATTGAGCTTCCTCAAGTAATGTTGCATCAAATAGCAATTCAATTCCCTTGCTTCTTGCAACCTTTGCTGGAGGTTTCTTCTTTGACACAGACACACCAGTAGTGTCTCGGATTTGAACACCAGAAGACTGTCTTTTAGTAGCAGTTTTCTTAGTAGGTACAACTTTCTTAGCAGGTTCAGGTTCTTCTTCCTCTGCGATGACAAAAGTTCTCTTCTTTGAAAGAGAAGCAGGTTTCTTGAGTTTTATATACGCAAAAGATGTAAGCATATATATTACATATATGTATGTCATGTAAATACTTAATGCAGCACGTACACATAAGCAAGTAACGTGTATGCATTTTGAAAATGTTTGATGTGATGCAATATTTGTGAAAACGGTTATAGTCTAGGGTAAAGTTCTCTATAACCTTGGCTCTGATACCAATCTGTAACACCCCCAAAAATGTGTCGCAGTGGAAATATGTCAGGGGGCGTTACTTCATAATACAATAGCACAAGATACAAGAGAACGACCTATAAATGTGTCGTTGGTAAAACAATCTCGTTGATTTTCTGAAATCAAAATAATAGTTGTCCCATAATTGCATCACCATGAAAAACTTGAATGTAAAGACTCCAATGCACATCAAATAATCCAAGCATCTAATTCACCTGAGAAAAGCATGCTTAAAAGTGTTAACATTAAAGTTGGTGAGTTCATAGATTAGTTTAAATATGAATGTAAGTTTCAACAAATATATTTAATCCACTGTGTCATCACAGTACCATGTAAAATATTTATAAAATATGTACGACCCATTTTATGTTACCAAAAGTACCAATCTTATCCCAAAGATTTTTATGAATAATGCATGACAAATTTAATGTCACCAAAATGTTCCAAGTAGGTATTTGTCGGGGGCCCTGCAGTCCCACCGTGATCCGACATGTTATAGCGTTCGTTCCCAGTGATAGCTAGTCACCCGAACGGGGGTTGTCAATCCCGAATAGATCTATTTTATATCATTCGCGTGGACATCACGCTATAATGTTCGTTACCTGCGATAGCTTAATCACTCGAACAGGGATCCACACCCGAATAGATCTATTTCATAACATTCGCGCTCACCCTCCAAGTGATTTACAGTTCATGACGCTGTGACGTAGACTTGTATGTACCCAATTCTGGGCAGTGATACAAATAATGTATTCCCATCATGGGTGTTCCCTCCAAGAACACCCGGGCAGTAATGATTGTTGGCCCCTGGTATGTGCTTAATTACACATACCTTTTACCTTTAAAAACGAGCTAAAATAACCAAAAACGGACTTAAAATGC
>BQNB010018474.1:0-68243 GCA_026074375.1 Tanacetum coccineum | reverse complement strand
GATTTGAATTGAAAGGAATTAAAATAACAATAAAATAACTTACTAAATATTAAAGGAGTATGAGATATCAAGAGAGAAAACGTGCTAACCTAGTTACTTCATTACTACTGTTATGAAAACGTTTTCCTGTGCAATGTTAAACCATTGTTTCATTAGCGGTTTCTAAGGTCGATAGACTTGAATATGCATATGCAGTTTATCCTATACTTCCCGCGATTCTGACTCAATCCAAATCGTATAGGAGGTAAGATATCCAGGTTGCAGTGATTAACCCCAACTATTCCCAAAACATATCTAATAACCTATACATATTATTAACCCTCTCTGAAAGAGTTCCTGTGCTTTTTAAGTATATTGAGTGTTAAGTGCGGTGACCGGTTAGTTCCTACACTAGGCAAGGAGTTAGTGATCCTCCCTAGTACCCTTTGGATCCCATATTGACAAGATAATCTAATAATAGGGCAAGCAAGGTCCAAACCACCCGTACTACCAAAACCCAGGGTTACACGATAGTCAAGGAATATCTAACGAAACCATAATCTAACAGGAAACAATCATAACAAAAGTAACTACATAACTAGGCCAGCACTTTAAGTGCTTAGCCGCTCATGGTAACGGAAACACAGCAAGAAATAGAAGAAATCATAGATTGAAAGCTCATAATTCTTACAGTATTCGTATTTGAACGATTAAATACAAAAAGTAAGTAAAGTGTGATCTCCCTTGGACTCCAGGTGGAATTCTTCGAAGGTTGGAAGCCTTTGTCGCCTCTCCAATTGGCTGTGGAGGAAGTGATGTCGGAATAGCTTGAATGAGGCCTCTATTTATAGGTATCGAACCTGTTACGGCGTAACTTATAAATGTGTTACGCCGTAACCTTCTTACACGGCATTCCATATTTAAGCAGTTGTTACGGCGGTAAACCAGATTATTGTTTACTCTGTTAACATTCAAATAATATCCATAAGTACATGATCTTCATTCCATATTTGTAGATTCTCTTGGTTACGGCATAACTGGATAAGGTGTTACGCCGTAACTATAACTTTGACAAGATTTCCTTCCAAATATATGGTTACGGCGTAACTAGATATGGTGTTACGCCGTAAAGTCTTCCTTGATCTTTGCCATCAAAAAGTATTAAATATTTGATGTTATCAAGGTCCTAACATGTTAGGAGGCATAATTGTAGTATTCACTGATGAACCAATTTTGTCATACATTCTCAGCAGATCATTGACATCTTTTTCTTTGTTGATTGAAATGCCTCTTTTAGATTTTTTGATCTGAAATTTGAGGAAGTAGGTGAGGACACCTATCATGCTTATTTCATATCTTTGAGTCATCAGTTTCTCAAACTGTTTGCACACTTTTGTGCTGGTGGACTCAAGGATAGTATTATCAACAAGAAGTTGTACCAAAATCACATTTGTTTGAGTTTTGTAGATAAACAGTGTTGTCTATCATACCTCTTACAAAGATGTGTTTAGTGAGATAGGTTGAGAGAGTTTCATACCATGCTTTTGAAACCAGTTTGAGTCCATAAAGGGTTTTATCCAATTTTGCAGACATGGTTGATGAATTTACTCTATCTCAAAACCTGGAGGTTGTTTGACATATACTTCTTCTTTTGGTTTATCATTGAGGAATGTACTATTGACATTCATTTGATAGACTATGAAGTTTATGTATGTGGCAAAGGCAAGAAAGATCCTGATTGCTTCAAGTCTTGCAACTAGAGCAGGATTTTATCATGATTTATGCCCTTATGCAATTGATGATTAAATCAAGCATTATTGCCCAATGATAACAATGCCAAGTTCCTCTTTTATTGAAAGGAATTTGAACTGGATCATGTGCTGAAGTATCTTCCATTTGGAGAGGATAAGAGTTCAGAGATCTGAACATCTTCAGTTTTGTGAGGTTATCAATGAATTGGTTTTCATTGGTGTGTTTTTTTGTTCAAACTTATCATCATTTGATGAGTTCATCAGTTTGAAATGGATGATCAGTTTTGATCAGTTTGACTATATTGGTCAGGTGAGATTTCTGCTTTAATAACAGTGGATTTTTTTATAAGATTTTAGAGAGAATTCTCAGTTGTTAAAAGTGTTTCAGTGTTCATGCTGTTTGAACATTCCCTTTTTTGAAAACTATACCATAACCATGACCTTTGGAGGTGTATGAAGAGTTAGTTCATACATTTCTTCAGGTCATGATTCTTCCAAGATTTATGCAGATAAACATTGATAATTTTATATGTTTTGAATGACCATTGTCCCAAAAGTGATATGTTATATTGCACAAATTGGATTAGGATGGCTATTTTTGCCTAGAAACCCACCTCTTAGTGGGAGTCTTTGATCTTAAAGCACTTGATGATTCATTTTTACTTGCTTTGAAAGACTCAGCCTTCTTAGCTTGAAGAGTTTCTCTTTTCCTAAACCACTCGATGTCATTGTGATCTGATGTGGTATGAACATTGCTACCACGTGTTTCGTAGTTCTTTGTGATACGTTGAGGGTTTCTAGGATTGATTCCTCTTCTTAGAGAAATAATCCTGTTATGACCATGAGTGTCATGATCATAGCTTCCACATATTTCACAAGTGGGATAGTATAAACAATCATTAGAATGATGATCATTATATCCACAGTGTATGCAGGAAGGAAATGATATAGAAGGCCTTGAAGGTCTAAATCTTGAGGAAGATTTACCTTGACCATTGTGATGCTGATTTGCATTCATGGAGAACTTGATTAGTTCTTTTGCACTTTTTACAAAACAAAACTTCATAACAATTCTCAGAGAGATGATTGTTTTGTCCACAAAGTTCACAATTCATTTTGAATTGAGTTTTGTATCTGTTTTGAAGTGAATTAGGAGGAACCTGTTGAGTATTTTTGTTTTTGGAGTAAGATGACTTTTTCTTGCTGATTTGTAATTTTAGTTCATTAAGTTCTTTTATTACAATAGCCAAAGGAGGATCATCTTCCATTTTCACATTTTTAAACTTACCAGCAGGAGCTAAATTAGTCTTAGAAGCTAAAGAACTTTTGTTGATTCTAGCAAGAGCTGAGGAAGATTCATTTATTGTGATACCTTTTAAAGTTTCAGCTTTGAATGTGGATTTTAACTTCAAAATTGATTTGATAGTCTTTGGTCTAAAAACAGGTTCAACACCAGTCATCTTCTCTAGTGGAGGAAAGGGGGTGCTATAGACTGAAGATTCATTAGCTGAATCATAATCAGTTGCTAAAGAGTCAGAGGCAACAACTGAGTGGTCAGTTGTGTTTCTTTGTGACTCATTTGAAGGTACCTTACCAGTATCATGAATTGACAGGGTAGAGTCTTCAGTTTCAGATAACTTAGGCTTATTACTACCAGTAATTGATACCTTTGAGTTATCTACTAAAGACTTTACAAACACTGGGTCTTTTGACCCACAGCTGGAGGTATCTTCAGTGGGTTGGTAATTCCTAAAATTTTCCTCTTTTGAGTAGGAATTTGTTCACTGATACACTTACATTAACTTATCTTGAACTTGTTTAGCCATGCTTCTGTAATAGAGGTTAGCTCTTTCAGTTCATTTCTTAAGTTTTGATTATCTTTGAGAATCTCAGTGTTTACATGCTGCATGGTAAGAAGATCCAGCTTTGCTTGTTTTAGTACCAAAAGCTATTCCTTGCATGTATTTAGTTCGTGAACAAGATTTCTATGTTTTGAAAGAAGATTCTTTATTTGTTCTTTAACATAGTTTAAATCAATACATAAATAATCTAGAAAGGATTTTCTATCATTATTATCTTCCATTTCAAGAAGAGTTTGTACCTTTTGAATAGAAATCTTGACCCATTCACCATGGTTGGCACTTTCTTTGCTAACGGAAACTCTTTCTTCATTGGTAAGTGTCATAAGAGCTTTACCTTCAGTTACTTCATTGTCATCAGATGAAGCTTCTTCTTCATCCTAATCATACGTTTCAGCAATTAGACCTTTGTTTTTGCCCGAGGATGAACTGGGAGTTGAAGCACTGGAGTTGAGAAGGGCTAGTTTAGCCTTAACTTTGTTGTATTTGGCTTCAAATTCTTTGGTACGCCTTGGTTCAGGTTTGTGCTCAGATGAATAGAGAAGCTTTGGTTGAAAAGGTGACTGATATGAAGGGAAAAAAAAAAAACTGGGGAATGTCTTTGACCAACAGTCTCTTGTAAAAATAAACCCTTACTACACATTTGTGACATTTCAGTTTGGTCAGTTGCTATGCAATGCTAATCTTTGGTACCCCCCCATCCCTAACCCCATTTTTGATGAACCATTTAGATTTGGCTAAAAGAGCTCTTGCTTGGTATTCTTCCTCTAAGTCATTTAGATACTCATGACCGCTTCTTGTATCCTCTTCATCATCAGGACTATCTTGAAAGTCCTGGATAATAGAGTTAGTGAGGAAGGGAGTTGACAAAGGTGTTACAGAGACAAGAGATTTGCTCTTTTCAGTCTCATAAATATTGTCTATTATGTTTTCTTCATATTTGAGTTTACTAAATAGAGAATCAAGCTCAAAACCTTTCACATGATTTGTGTTACTAAATAGAAAAGCTTTGAAAGTTTAATGCCATCATTTACTAACTTATTCATTAAAGCTTTATATCTGGTGAAAGTTTGTGTTAGAGATTCACCTTCTTTGAATTTGAAGGTGTTATAGCACAACTTCAGGTCCATGACCCTACTTTTAATCACATCAGAGGACCCCTCATGATATAGTATCAGGTCATCTCAAGTAGATTTTGCAGTTAAGCAGTTTATGACATAATTCATTTGGTCATCTAGAAGGACATACATGATGAGACTTTTGAGTCACTAATCAAAGTTAGCAGCCTTTCTCTCATCTACAGTCCATTATCCTTCTGGCTTCCTTTGACCAGCTGTCATAGGGATAAAAGGACTGTTTGAAATGATGTTTTCAAATTGAGGTTCAATACCAATGATATGGCACATGAACCTCTTTTTCCAATTGGTGAAATTTCCTACCTCTAGTACAGGAGCGGCATTTAACTGGCCACCCATGTATTCAAGAGTCTGTGGTACTTCTATTGCTTCCATTTAAGATGGATCTTGATTTTAAAAATCTTTGAGCCTTTATATATCCTTTTTCAAGGGATTTTATAAACTAGAAGGCTTTGATACCACTTCTTAGTCCCTTGGAATCTGATATAAGGTTTATCAAGTTAAACTAATCAGATTCCATAGAAACAAAGTGAGTTTAAACAAATATATATGAACAATATAAAGAACAAGTTTAAAACGCACATAAGTACTTTTCAACGTATAAACTTTTATTAGAATCAAATAAAGAATCTATGACATACCTTACTTGCGGAATAGCAAGGTGGTTGAATGACAATAAGGGTGTTATCTCCTTCGAACTTAAACTCTAACCAAAGTTAAGAGAGTAAGAAAAAAACTACTTATGACTAAACTAAAGCTTCAACTTCAGTGGTACAATTCAGCTTGTTTGAGAGATAAATGAACTCTTCAATGTGTATCACATTAATTAGAAGAGATAACATTTTCTCTCGGAATCTCTTTCCTTTTATAGGCAAAGGGATTAGGATTTACAAGTTAATCTAATACACATGCCAAGCATTGAATGAGTGGGTGAGCTACCATTTAAAGTACACATGCTTTATAGTACCAGGTACAGTCCTTTAAGGAAAGTTGATGTACTTCTATACCAACTTTAGAAGTAACATTTCCCAAGGAGATTTTTTTATTCCTTTTGACATAAAGCAATATTTTTCCCGCCTTGTAAACCTTCTAGAAGTGAAACAATATGTTTCAACTTCTGTTAAGGAGATAGACAACGTTCAGCTTGGAATTGTCAACCAAGCTGAACTGAAGCTCTAAGTAAGAGTCCTTCTTTAGTTTTTGTACCGCTGCATATACTAAAGTGAAGATACTTCCTAATCTTCTAAGGACCTGAAGAGCTGACGCTGAAGAAGCTTCAGCGACTCAAACTGAAAGACTTCAGCTTGAGTAATACTTAGGGGATTTTATGTTTAAATCTACTGAAAGACTGAAGGGCTCAGGAACTGAACCCAACAATAAGTAGTGATAGTCATAGTAATCCTTAAAGGTAACTATTATAGAGGGCCATTGGATCAAAAATCATTAAAACTTTAATTTCAATTTCACTTCATTAGATTGTAATAGCATTATTACTTGTTATAAGTCCACCAAAACTATTTTGTTCGTTCACAAAAGAAAGCAGATGCACATACCCCTTTGCATAATCAGAAATACCATTGCATAATGGATACTTCATTTGCTGAATGTTCCAAAAGACTCAACAACGCCAACTTCCTTACTACCGAGCCTGTCACGCAAACCGGTAGAAACTTGCTCTTTTTAATTTTTCATCATACAAATTCTTTAATAACTACAAAGTAGAAATATTAGGTGATTAACATACCTTAACTTGTTAAATTTTTGGTTCCTGACAAATTCACTACACCATATGATCTTCATTCTTCTTGGATTATAGAAGAAATATGTAGGTCCAGCCATAGATAGATCTTTACGCCTGTTAAGGTTGTAGAGCACTTATGTAATCACAAGAAACTCTAAGAGAGACTCTAACAAATGAAACTATTGTTTACGCGGAATATAAACAACAGAGTTAAAGAAATTACTAAAACAATGATCCTCTATGGATCTTTTCTATTGATGATAAACGTGTTTTTCTAAATTGAAATTAATCCGTTTCAGTTATATTCATCCAACTCGTAGGTTTCTTAAATACCCACGAAACCCTACATATAAAAACTATATGTGATAAGCGTTATTCACTTCTCTAGGATATCTATGCTATCCCTATTACTAACTATACTTTTACTAACTACCCAGAGGTAAGCATAATACTACCAGAATAATATTGTTCTACCAGCAGAATGACTTTTGTACTGCCATACTACACCAACTATACTATTAGCCTTACCAGTAGGACTACACTTCCAGCATGAACTTATTTACTATACCAGTATGAATACATACTACCAGTAGGAAACTATCTATTCAAGATTCCGAACAATCCTCCCCTAAACTTGAATTTGACATAGTTAACTTCAAGTTTCTAGATAGATCTTTCGTTGAACACACCAGAGGATTGAACAGCAACATCTTGACACCGTCACCAAAAGCATCCTTCATTAAACGTCGAATCAGCAACAAGAAAATCAGCATCGAAACTTGGACTGTAACAGGACCACCACAGCTACATGAATGGGTTTGATGAGCCTTTACCAAGTAGCCATTCACTCTTGGGCTAGTCAGTCCATTAGCACCCAGAAAGGGTTAAATCCATGGAGGACTGAAACCATTTTCCACCTTTCGACAATGATTCTTCAGTATAGTGGAAAGAAATATATGACTTTTGGCAAGTCATTACAGCCAAAAACGGATTTGATGTGTCTTTACCTGTAGCCGTTTGCTCAGGACTAGCCACTTTTCATTTCAAGAATAAGGCAAGTGAAAACCATCCAGTTTTGGGTAACCTGGCAACCAACAACGGATTTTATAAGCCTTTACCACATAGCCGTTTGCTTGTGGGCTAGACAATCCTTGGGACCCAGAAAGGGTTACTCCCATGGTGGACTGCAAACCATCTCAACTAATTGGTACATGAAACATAGGTCAGTTGAGAGACCCTATGGTTTTAAGCAAACCATTACAGCTATAACAATTCATTCTGGTCCAAGACCTGGGAATTGAAACCATACCTCAATTGATTCTAGCCTGATGGCCTGGCAATTGAGAACCATAGAGTGTTGCACCAAAAAAAATATTTTCCGTGAAAGATTATGCCATAAAACCAGTTTAGTAGATCACTGAAATATAAAGATGAGCCTGAAAACCATGTTGCTCATCTACAGTTTAAAAACCAAGTGATCCAGTCCCAAAAGAGTATACTAAAAACCAAGATTTTCTCAAAAAGCAAAAACTTCTTTTACAACAACTTTACAAATGATAAAGAGAACCAAAAGATTAACATGAAGAAACAGCAAAAGTAAAAAATAGATTATTTCAATGAGATGTGTCAAGTACCAGATTATGCCTAGATGGAAGACAAAGCAGATGCGATTTTTTATGAATGCAATTAGCTGCGCAGCATGTGTCATATCATTTCCTATACCATTAATTTAACTTCAGTTTGTGATTCTACATTTTTTTTGGTGAGCTGAAAGAGGACAGGGTGTATCTGCAAACTTATAGATAGTGACCGTTGCCAGAAAACGTCTCTAAGAATGACTCCAGAAAAGGAAATAAATCTCCAGCTTACTTACAACCTATCCTTTTGATCATCCTACTTCTACACTAGAACCTCCTTCACAGACTCAACAAACATGGAGATCTCCCCATAGCATCATTCCTGCACCAGCTATAGGATTTGCTTCATAGTGCTTTACAACCATCCCATAAAGCTTAGACAAATCTTGCCTATCAAGCAAGTGAAGAATCTCCCTCAGATGAGTAAAGTACTTTGAAGACTTATCTGTGAAGTATAGTGCATTAACATCACCCAAGCCAGTAGGAACAATTTCCCATGCAGCAAAGGCATGAAAATAAAGAGGGTTTTCCCCCCCCCCCCCCCCCCCCCCCCCCCCCCCCCCCCCCCCCCCCCCCCCCCCCCCCCCCCCCCCCCCCCCCTGGTATCACCATCAGAATCATCAGAGTCATCATCAGATAAAACTTTGATGAAGGATTTATCAGCAGCATTCAAATCTACTTCAGAGGATGACATCTTTCTTGATCCAAGTGATTTCCTCCTGGTACTATATGTCTTAATACCAGCAGCAGAGGATTGGTTTCTTGTTCTAGGACCAGATGTCCTGGTAACAGTAGGTGTAGCTGAAAAACCAGATGGTGGTGTAGGAGCAACAGATGGTTGTTTTGATGTATCAGGTGTAACATCAGGGTGGGATGAAGCCTTAGGTGAGTGTGGAGGAGTAGCAGGTGGAGTATCAACAAATGGTGATTGGTGTACATCAGGTGTAACACCAGCAGATGATGGTCTTGAAGCAGCAGGAACAGAAGTCTTTTGAGGTTCAGTGGATTTAGACTTCTTTGAATCAGGTTGTTCTAAATCTGCTCCTTGTCTTTTAAGAGACCTCCTTAGGTGTTGTGATTGCAGATTACAATCAAGCATGTCTGATCTTGTCAAACTCATCTTTGAGTTGATCAACAGAAAAGGACCTCACATGTTTCATTGTCCAGCCTGTTGTGTAGATGGTGGAGCTTTGGTTTTTGACAAAGGTTCTCATATAATCTCTCTGTTGTGCATAAGTCATTGGCTTATTTCTCTTATCTTGGAACCTTTGAGCAGCAAACTTTCTTCTCCTTTCAGCAATAATAGCTACCATCCTCTCTGCAAAGTTGTCCTCATTTACATCAGGACCCAACAAATCAGCAGAAAGTCCTTGGTTAGCATGAACCTGACCCATTATCTCATTCCAATCAGCATCAGTGTAATATTTTGTAGACTCCAACACATCCTTTTGTCTTTTCTGCTTTTGCTCTTCTCTTTCTCTTGCCAGCTCAGCTTGTTCTTCTCAATCATTGCCTCTAGACAGCTTCTGCTCCCACATGATCCTCCTCAATTGTCTGAAATGATCTTTCTCTCACTGGAGGTTCTTCCTCCAACATAAGGGACTTTCCCTTGTCAGAAGGAGCATCAGTAGGACCAGTAGTGACATCAGGAGGAATAGCTGATCCACCAGCAAAAGCATCAGAGGGAATGGATGAACTAGGAGGAATATCATCCTCATTGGAACCACCAGTAGGAACAGCTGAATCATCAGCAGCAGTAGCAATGACTGGCCAGACTTTAATGAGAGGTCATCATCTGCTCTTCTCTTCCTCTTGTTAGATTTATGTCATAACAACTTCTTTTCTCCTTTTAGTTTATTTTTTCCTCAACTCCTTAACCTTCTTTACCAATTTTCCAACAACCTCCTTAAACACCAGCTTGTGAGCTTTTAGATCAGATGCTTGAGAATCTATTTTCTGCACAAGAGAATTCACTAGAGAACACAAAGCTGTTAGTTTATCAGGGTCCTCAGCACCTCCTGAGGTGGTACCTGCAGGTGGAGCTTCAGTTGACCTTGGAGGTGTGATATTAAAGGAACCTCCAAATACATCATCTTCCACATTTGTGGAAGTGAATTGTTTAGGTTCAGATGCATGAAGTCTGGAAGAAGATGCAAGGTTAGGATCTGAAAAAGGACCCTGCTCATTCTCTTGAGCAACAGCAGGAATGGTGGTTGGTCTAGGTGGTGATGATACCTAGTCATGGGAGTGTGCAGGTTTAGTCAAAGTCTCAGGGACTGTATGTGGAATATAGTGGTCACTTCTCCTTAACTTTCACCGTATAGCAGGTTGAGCAGGAGGAAGCATTGTTGCCAAGAGTGGCATAGTGTCCCCATGAAATGGCCTCGTGTTGCAAACATCTTACTGGTTAGCTTAAAAGCATGATACTGTTTTGAATTCCTAGTTTCAATGTTTAATATCATTTGTAGAAATCTAGGAAACATCAAAAACCTTTTAGGATTGGTAATGTTGTTAACCATTCCTTTAAAAATATAGCTTGACCAGTTAAACTTCCTTCCCTCAGTTAAACATATAAGAGCAGTAGCCAAAGAACTCCCAAATTGATCCCAGCTACCAGACTTGGTGCTGAGACAATGCATGATTGTGTGGACAATGAACCTCCATTGAGGTGAGAACTTATTCTTATGGAAGGTCAGTTTCCCTTCAGTAGGATACCCCATATTATCCATCCCTAAATAAATGTCAGCAGTTGGTAAGTCCTCAACCCCCCCCCTTCATCATCTAGTTGAAGTTGACTCCGAACCAGTGATTCAGTGATTGTATAGGGGGTTCTATCAATGGTGGCTATTATAGCTGGTGGGCCTTCCTCAAATGTTCCGAGGGAGGCCGTTGACCAAAATTGTTTGACCAAAGAGTCATATATGATTAGGTCATGGCTATGGCTACACTGATATGTGAACTCCTTAAAAAAATCAAGTACCTGATGATAGTCTGCACCTCCCTTTAGTTTCTCCAAGTAAAACCAACATTATTTGTTCATCACGATATTTTAGATCGGCATTTGGTATGTAGATAACAAGATGCGATTGAGTGTTGGTACTGGTTTTATGGAAGGAGAGTTACTAACTGGTTGTTGCTTGTAGGGGATAGATTTTCCAAAGAGAGAGATAGAGGTGTGAGAAAAAGGGCAGTAAAAATTAGGGTTTTGAATTTAGGTAAGAGAAAAAGTGAAGGTAAATAGTGCTTATCCCTTTAAATAAGGACCCTTTGTTGGAATTTAATATCCTATTTTATATCCTATAACTTTTTAATTAGAGTACACAATCATTTAGTTTATGACTCAAGAAAAGTCAGCTCGATCCAAACTACAAAACCAGCAGGAATTGTTCTACCAGTAGGAACATTTAAAGCTACCAGTAGGAACTCCTTCACCAATAGACAAACACTCAACCAACCAGAATGAATATGTATCATCAGTATAATGCCGCTTTCTTCATGCAAAACCCACCTTACAACCAATTATCTGCAAATCTTTAGACCAAAACACCGAAAACATATACAGTAAACTTGACTAGCTAACCAACTAAAGCTATCAGTAGAAAATGATAAAACTACCAGAAGAAAATTAAGTGGGAAAAAATTAAAGTGAAAACCACTACTTAGAAAAATAAATTTACAATTACAGTCTCCCTCTCCTTGGACCCAAATCCTCTCCTTATCCATGGCATCTAGATTAAGCATTCCCATGTGAACTATAGATGAAGAAATCTAGGTCCATCAAATGCCATTGTTAAACAAATCAGCCACATTTTCATCTGTGTGATTATTAAGTACCTGGAAAGTTTGTTCTCACATTTTCATCTCTAATAAATAGGTGCCTAAACCTTCTATATGCTATGTTCTTGGTGTAAAACAGGATTTTTAACTATGCAGATGGTACTTTTGTTTATTTCAATAAAATTTGGTGTCATTAAATTAAACCCTATAATAAAGCAATTGATTTTGTATCCAATGTACCTGTACCAAAACAGTTAGCCAGCTGAAACATATTCTGCTTCAGTGGAAGAAGTAGCCACAATGGTTTGCTTTTTACACTGCCATGAGATCAACCTTCTACCCAGGAACTAACATCTACCAGTAGTGGATTTTCTATCACTATGTGAACTAGCATAGTCACTATCACTATATGCTTCCAACACAAAAGGAGAATCTCTTGGGTACCATAGACCTAGTTTTGGTTGGCCTTTAAGATACTTAAAGATCTTCTTGTCTGCATTCAAATTAGAAGTCAAATGTAACACCGCCATTTTTACAATATAGCAGCGGAAGCTAATCTGGGGTATTACTTCATGGATACAACAATCATAATCATAGAAGGAACCCATATTCGATCTAGGTAGTATAACGCTCCATCACTCCTATGCTCTATCATCTCATCTAGCCCTCTCTGCAATCCTGCAGACTCATCAGATGCCTCCTTCTGAGCCGCTAGTATCCTATCCTTGATACTCGACTGAAGGGTCATATTTATAGCTCGAACTCTCTTAGGTTTCACTCTCTCTTTCCTACTCAGTGCTACGTTTGCCTTACCGGGATGGTAGCGAATTTCGCAGTCATAATCACTAAAAGCTCTATCCAGCGACGATGTCGCATGTTCAATTCCTTTTGACTAAAGATATGTTGGAGACTCTATGATCCCTATATATGACACTCTTTGTCCCATACAGATAATGTTTTTATATCTTAAAGGCAAACACAACCGCACCCAACTCCAGATCATAGGTGGTGTAATTCTTCTCATGAATTTTCAACTACCTAGATGCATAAGCTATCACCTTACCTCTTTGCATCAACACACAACCTAGTCCTAACCCGAACGCATCATAATATACCACAAAATCTTTTGGTCTATTAAAGAGAGCTAGAACAGGTGTATTACACAACTTATCCTTTAAAGTTTAAAATGCATTCTCCTGCTCCTCACCCCAGTCAAAGGTCTTACTTTTCTGAGTCAAGATAGTAAGCGGCTTAGCTATCTTAGAAAAGTTCTCAATGAATCTACGATAATACCCTGCCATTCCTAAGAACGAAAAAACTTTAGACGGAGTTCAAGGGGCTTCCTAACTCTTAACAGCTTCAATCTTACTAGGGTCTACATAAATCTCATCACCATTAATTACATGCCTAAGAAACGATACTTCTCGCAACCATAATTACACTTAAAAAACTTAGCAAACAACCTCTCCTTCTTGAGCAGTTCTAATACCAATCTTAAATGCTCTTCATGATCCTGCCCTATCTAGAGTAAATCAAGATATCATCAATGAACACTATCACAAACTTGTCCAGATAATGTCTACATACCCGATTCATCAAATCTATAAATACCGCTGGTGCGTTAGTCAGACCAAAGGGCATTACTAGGAACTCGAAATGTCCATAACGAGTTCTAAACGCAGTCTTTGAAATGTCATCCTCATGCACTCTTAGCTGATGGTATCTGGACCTAAGGTCTATCTTAGAGAAGTACTATCCTTGAAGTTGGTAAAATAAGTCGTCAATCCTAGGGAGTGGATAACAATTCTTGATGGTCAACTTGTTTAACTCTTTATAATCAATACACATCCTAAAGGAATCATCCTTTTTCTTAACAAACAATATCGGTGCTCCCCAAGGAGATGAGCTTGGTCGAATGAAACCTTTGTCCTGGAGTTCCTTGAGTTGACTCGACAACTCCTCTAATTCAAAAGGTGCCAAACGATAGGGAGACTTTGCAACCGGCATTGCTCCAGGGGCTAACTCAATCCGAAACTTGATTTCTTAAATAGGAGGTAATCTTGATAGATCATCCAGGAATACCTTGGGAAAATCTCTCACTACCACGATCTCTTCTTGTTTCTTCTCTTTAGCCTTAGCACTCATTAACTGTCTTATCTTCTCTTCTGGTTTTTCTCCTAATACTCTAAGCACCTTGCCATCTAGTAGTGGTATCCTTACTACTTTCTTATGACAAATTATATCAGCCTTATGGTCAGACAACCAATCCATTCCTATGATCACATCAAAACTCCCACTTCCAAAGGGTATCAAGTTAATGTCAAACACATGACCATCTATTTCTAGTTTGCAACCCTTAATGACCTTATCAATTTCTACTAGCTGCCCGCTAGCTATCTCAATCTCATAACTGAAACCTAAATCGTCGGGCTCTATGCCTAACAAAGGTATAAAAGTAGTGGAAACAAAACTATTCGCACCAGAGTATAATAAGGTAGTACGATAATGAAATCGTTAGAGTAAACGTACCTTCACATGGTCGGTCCCTTGCGAAGCTCCTCTGCTCCCAACATAATTTCCCTTCCTCTTGCCTGGTTCCCTTGGTTTCCTTGAACCTGACCCCTATTGTTAGCTAAAGCTTGGTTTGGACAGTTCTCTCTCGGCCCTTGTGCTCGATTCAACCTAGGACAAGCTAACTTGTAGTGATCGGTACTTCTACACCCATAGCATGCTCCATGAGCAGCTATGGGGTTTCTCGCATTCACCGGGTTTACATTCCTAGGCACGACTCTACAATCCTTGGCAAAATGACCTGGGCGGTTACAGTTGAAACATGTGCGACAAGGCACCTCAGGTGGATGGTAAGTGTTACAGGTGGTACACTTGGGTATCGTACCCGTGTTCTCTCTCCCGACAGGGTTGGTAGTTGTAGCAAAGGCATTTCCAGTCCTAGTCCTTTTGTTGTCATCTCTCACATTCCTATCCTTGCTAGGTTCTCCCCTATTTCCTCTATTTCTAGGGTTCTTTTTTATTGATCCATTCCTAAGGCTTTGATCATCAAATTGCCAGCTATCTGCACATTAACACCCCCATTTTTTTTACAATATAGCAGGCGGAAGCCTAATCTGGGTATAACTTCATGGATACAACAATCATAAATCTATATAAACGACTTAAAAGAGACGTTGTTCAAAAGATACGTTATCATTCATGTAAAATCAGAGTTTTACAATGGCAGGTCCCAAAATCTAGTTACAATGTGAATGATAACAAGTTTTTAGCCATCTTTATGTCCATGCCACTCCGTGCCATAAGTTGCTCAATTACCTGAGATAAACAACTAAAAGTCTACACAATGGTTTGAGTGAAATATGCATAGGTTTTGATTAAATAGTTTGAATACAAGTCATATTGTAATGATTGTACTAACATAATTAATTAGTGTAAATGGTAGATTGTTATGATCTTGGTTCACGTATTATATACCCGTTTTGTAATAATTGCAACGAATAAAATTATCATAGTATCAGTGTAATATTGTTTTTTCGTCTTTGTTAGTCGTTGGTCTATTTGGTCTTGGTCTAAGATCAGGGCACACACTGAATAGGTATATATATACCCAAAATGATGTGGTATATATAGAGAGATAATGGCCCTCGGTGTAGGTAATTGCCATATACCTATGAAATTCAAATATAGTGTGTTTGGTTACCTATCCGGTTAACACAAACAGGATTCGTCAATCCCGATAGATCTATCCACAATATTCACGTTCACCCGTAAATGATTAATGGTCCATGATAATGAGGGACTTTTGGCATATAGTAAATTAGACATTAGTCGTAATGGTATAGCAATAGCTATATATATGGAAAAGCACTTGTATTCATAGTTTAAGCATGTATCCCCCTCACGGGTTTATGAAATATAAGAGATTTAAAAGTGAGGCTATGAACTCACTAAGTCCTTGAAAAGCAATCACATTGTTATAAGATAAACGAGTATGTAATAGAGTTTGTAACAAGCATGTATCCCCCTCGCGGGTTTATAAAACATGTAAATAAGTAAAGGCGAGGTTATAAACTTCACCTGATAGGTAGATGCAATAAATATTTCAGAATGAAAGCTGACGACCTTATCACAATCTTAACGGGGGAAGGTTGATATAGCAAAATGATAGTAAACAGCCATGTCACGCAACCTGAGTAAATATGTCAAGTCTTAGGAAGATTGTACTCTAGAATCTTGGTTCAGAGAGTTAGGAGTTTGATTGGAAAGTTTGGAATTATTGTATCACCGTTCGGGCCATCATAATTCAGAGTTAATTCAGTAAAAAACGTTAGGATCTAAACTGAACTTTAATCGTAAACCCAACACTCGTACTTCGATCTTTGACTAGCAGTACTTTGATCTTTCATTTAGCAGTACTTTGACCTTTTGACTTGTATTTCCCAACAGTTTTGCTTGATAACTGGAAACGATAAGCACGTCAAGCGTTAATTAAAGTTATGTTTTATAATGTTTTGAACATATTTTTATACTTTTTCAAAATGTTACATTTTAGACCCTTAAGAATGAAAAATGGCAAAATATACCCTTGGAGTTTGCACTTTTACAAGTTTGGTCCTTCTAGTTTAAAAGATGTACAAAGTAAACCTTGCACTTTGGAAAGTGACATAATAGACACCTATAGTTATAAATTTGATAAAATGACATTTTTAGTCCTTTTAGTTATATGTTTCATAAAGTTACGATATATACCCCCTTGCATGGATAATATTTACAAAACAAGTTCGAATGGCCATGCAAGCTTATTTTAACATTACAAAAGATATTTTCAGGTTATAGCTTATTAGAATAAGCTAAAATATGAATTTTTAATGTAACAAAAGTTTAAAATAACGATTCGTTAAGCCAGAAATCAAAACGGGTCAAATTAGGGTTTCAAAATGAAAACGCACGGGTTTTAAGCTCAAATTCTTTCAAAACTTAATAAAGCGCTTATTATAATGTTAGATAAGCTTATTAGAATAGGTTATAATAATAGTTTACAAGTTTAGCTTATAGATTAAGTAGAAATACAAAATTAGGGTTTCTTGAGGTCGGTTTGGATCAAAAAGGTAAAACACATATGTTTTTTAGTTCAAAGCTTTTAACAAGAGTTTAAGTATGATCATATGAACATTATAAGGGTATGAAAACAGAGCTTATAGCTTGGAAACGGGTCGAAATCAGGACTTTTAGCTTCGTACGCCTAGAATAACGACTCCCAGGCTTCTTTTCTTGATTTATTTTGCTTCACTTTTGTTCTTGAGACTTATTAGGACCTATTAGGATCTTATTTGAGCAAAGTATTGCTTCTATTAAGGGTTATAGAGGAGGAAGTGGGGGATGAGTTAAAATGAAGAGTTTATGCCCCTATTTATAGTCGAAATGAGCTTGGAGGCCAAAGGATACTTTAAGACCAGGTGTGGATATATATGAGAGCTATAGGGTGATTTTTAGAAGCTATGTGATGAGTTGCTAGGTCTAGAAACTAGCTTAAGAGTGTTGGCTTGTTCTTGTGATGTCGCGGCTTAAGGAGAGACAAAGAGAGGTGATGTGGCTCATTTTAAGACCAAGAATGGACTAGATATTTAGGAGAGTTTCTTTTAAGAAGCTTATGGATGGAGGTACTTGTCATTGAGGTGCTTGGTTGCAAGAAAAACTTTCAAAATGGGTCAATTTGCAAAGAATTGAGGTCACGGGTACATTAGGGCTCGTTTAGGGTTTTTGAGCTTGGATTTCAAGTACATTGATGATATAAGTGTTGATTAATGTTTGTAAGGTTTGTATTAAGGGTTAATAACAAAATTTGATGGGTGGTTTAGGTTTAAATTGGGAAAAAAATGAGTAAATGGGTCAAAAGTTCATATTAGGGCACTATTAGGGTGTCTTGGATTTAATTTTCATACATTTGAAGTTAAATGATGAAATGATGATAGAATATGATTGATAATGTTGTAAATTAAGTTCTTACAACTTATTTGAGTATTCTTTTAGGTTTACAATGGATAAAAACAAAGAAACGGGTCATGGTTTAGAAACTAGCTCGGTTTTAGGGTTTAGGGTTTTGAGTGTAAAAATATGTGTGAGAGCTTATGAGTAGAATAATTAGGGTTTATACATTGTATATTGAGTGTAGTAGCTTGTACAAAAGTGGTGGTGAAGAAACTAGAATGAAAACATAGGTAAAACGGCTATTTTAGATGTCAAATAACGACTCTTCGGGCTCTTTTCTTGGTTTCTTTGCTTAACTTCTTTATGAGACTTCTTAGGACCTATTAGGATCTTATTGAGCAAAGGATTAACTTGCTATTAAGGGTTATAGAGGAGGAAGTGGGGATGAGTTAGAATGAAGAGTTTATGCCCCTATTTATAGTCAAAATGAGCTTGGAGGCCAAGGGATACTTTGAGACCAGGTGTGGACATGTATGAGAGCTAGAGGGTGATGTGTAGAAGCTATGTGATGAATTTGCTTAGGGCTAGAAGGAAACTAGCTTAAGGGTGTTGGCTTGTTCTTGTGATGTCGCGGCTAAAGGAGAGACAAAGAGAGGTGATGTGGCTCATTTTAAGACCAAGAATGGACTAGATATTTAGGAGAGGTGCTTGTAAGCAGATTAGGGATGGAGGTGCTTGTCATTGAGGTGCTTGGTTACAAGAAAACTTTCCAAAATGGGTTATTTGCAATGAATGAAAGGTTAACGGGTACATAGGGCTTTGTTTGGGGTTTTTTGAGCTTGGGATTCAGTACATTGATGATATAATTTGAATTAATGTTTGTAAGGTTTGTATTAAGGGTTAATAACAAAATTTGATAGGTGGTTTGGGTTTTAAAATGGGCGCGAAATGAGTAAACGGGTCAAAAGTTCCAATTAAGGCACTATTAGGTTTCTTGGATTTAATTCGCATACAATAGAAGTAAAATGATGAAATGATGATAGATATGATTGATAATGTTGTAAATTAAGTTATTACTACTTATTTGAGTAATGGTTTGGGTTTATAATGGATAAAAATCAAGAAATGGGTCTTGGTTTAGTATTTTGCTCGGGTTAGGGTTTTTGGGTTTTGAATTAGGGTTTGGAGTGTAAAAATATGTATGAGAGCTTATGAATAGAATAACTAGGGTTTATACATTGTATATTGAGTATAGTAGCTTGTACAAAAGTGGTGGTGAAGAAAGTAGAATGAAAATGGAGGTAAAACGGCTATTTTAGATGTCATGCTTAATGACTTGCATATTGTGCTTTTAAAGACTTGCACTTTTACTTGGAGGGAGTTTATATTTTAAATGAGATGTTATATTACTTGTACATATGCTTTAGTAACTTGTACATTCACTTTAGATAATAATCTTTCATGGAATTAGGGTTTAGAGGTAAATGATTACGGTTTAAAGCCCGTCTTGATATAACATTGCAAATGGTACATTATATGAGTAATGTACTTTGTAAAAATGATATTAAAATATTGACTTGACATGTTATGATGTTTTCTGGACATATATGAAGATAGGATTGCCATAGGTAGGTTGCGTGAGCTCATTAACTTTAGATATGCAAGCTATGTTGCATATTGAGATATTGGTAATGCAAGTAATATAATAAAGCGAAAAATTTCCTTGAAAAATGTGGTTCATATATAATAGATAGATAGTACATTGCATCTAACTTAATAGATAGATATTTACATTGATGAAAATTACAGGTTGTTATACCACACTTAAAGCATTTTCTCTTGCCTTTTCCATTTTTGTCGTCTTTATTTCTTTGGAATGATTTTCTCTCTTCATGTGGTTGTCTTACGAATCGTCCTCATCTTTTGAAGAATTTCTTGAAGTCTCTTACGGCCATGGCGTATTCTTCATCTTCACTATCGGAGGTTGAGCTATTATCATCAATAGATTCCTTTCTAGCTTTCAAGGCAATAGATCTACTTTGTTCCTTTTTGCTTTTGAAGGTTTTAGAATCTTTCTTAATTACTTCTTCATAAACCTTCAAATTTCCAATGAGTCCTTCAAGTGATAGAGTTGTTACATTCTTTGATTCTTCAATCGTCGTGACTTTTGCCCGCCATTTAGGATGTAATGCCCTTAGAAATTTCCTTACACAATTCTTGCTAGAAAAACTTTCATCAAGTGGTTTTAGACTAATAATAATAGTGTTAAATTTAGCAAATGCATTATCTATTGATTCCTCTTTCGGAATCATGAATTGTTCATATTGTTGAACAAGAAGATCTATTTTGTTAGCTTTGACTTGATTATTACCTTGATAAGTGATTAACAAAGTGTAACACCCCCATTTTTACAAATATAGCAGCGGAAGCTAATTTGGGGTATTACTTCATAGTACAACAGTCATAATCATAGAAAACGACTCAAAAGAGACATTTTGGAAAAATTTAGTTATCATTCATTTATTCATCAGAGTTTTACAAAAGAGAGGTCCCAAAATCTAGAAACATAAAGTTTGAATGATAACAGTTTAGCTATCTTCAAGTCTCTGCCACTCCGTGCCATAAGTTGCTCAATTACCTAAGATAAACATGCTAAAAAGGTCAACAAAATGGTCGAGTGAAATTCATAGGTTTAAGATAAATAGTCTGAATATAAGTTCAGTAGTAGGTTACGTTGTTATACACCCATAGTTTGTAATAATTGCATGCATGTACAATTATCATGGAAAACAATATTATTGCCCTAAGCTCATGACACCGAAACCTTGGGATAATCAATAATCACAAGTAATTGCCCCAACGGGTGCCTTTGCCAAAACACCCGCATAGTTATTTCTAATGAAGTGCTATTGGTTACCGAAAGTATAGGTACACCAACGGGGAGTCCAGTCCCAAATAGATCTATTCACAACATTCGCGCTCACTCCGTAGAGTAATTAACGGTTCATGATAATGGGGTCTTAATGGAAAAAGTAATTACTTAGGCAATAATGAATCAGGATAGCATACAGAAAAATACTTGCATTCATGGTTTATAGCATGTATCCCCCTCGCATGTTTATAAAATATTTAAAAGATTGAAATGCGAGGCTATGAACTCACATTAACAATACAGAGAAATCTGATTGATGGCAAAAGTATATGAAATGAAAGTAACAGTTTCGATACGCAACCTGGGTAATATGTCAAGTCTTAGTTTGATTTGGATATGTTTTATGTCATAAAGCTTTTAATATAATATCATTTTGATTGAAATGTTATGGAAATATTGTATCACTGTTTGGGCTATCATAATTCAGAGGCCATGTAGTATTGTTTGAGGAGTCAGGGTACTTTAAATCGTAAATCTAGCAAACTCGTCAAAACGAATACCCAAATGGAACCCCTCACATGAAATTCCCTAGTAACGTGATACGATAAGATCTTAAGTTTCTTCAAAAGTTAGTCGATGATAAATTACGTTAATTATATAACGTAATTGATTTATAAAGCGTCAATCGATGATTAATTACGATAAATGTGTCGGGTTTTAATAAAATCAAGTTTTATAATATTAATATATATTTTTATAATTTATATAAAAATATTATATTTTATATTTTTAAGTTTGCAAAAATGGCAATATATACCCTTGGTTTATAAACTTTTACAAGTTTAGTCCTTTATATATAAAGTATATATAATTTAAACCTTTAACTTTACAACTTTTGTTTTATATTTTTGTTTTTTTATTTTTTTTGTTTTATGGCGATTCAAGGCATCTGCACAAACTATACATCTTGTCCATTTCCAGGCATGCAGGGGTTATGGATAGCAAATCTTCTCTCGCAATCAAACATCTGGAAGGGGGTGTAGTTGTCTAACTCCATTCTCACGGCGGCTTGACTGTGACTCTAGTTATTCACATTTTCTTTTTTTGTAGAAAGATATGCTGTTGAGGCTTTTGTGATTAATGAAAATCAAACTATATAGACATCTTATTTGTACACGTAGACGATTGTGTATATCACAGATTCTTTTAAGAGGCATGATTAGCCCTCTGCTCTAATTGTCAAGATCATGAGCTGGGGTATAGTTTTCTTCCGTGCTGGTTTGAGTTTTTAGTCAAGATGCATATGGTCATTGCACTCACTTTTCTTCTCTTTGCATGTTATATACAGCTAATAGACCTTGAGAGGATGAAATGCATCATACAGTATACGGAGACTACATTGTCATCCGTAGTACCTTATGGCTATTCTTGCTACAAGATTGGTGACACTTCACAGAGCTTTTGTTGTTTAGAAGGAGTTGGAAAGACTGCATTCCTTGTTTTCTTCCGCCCTTGCATATAATTCTTGTTTTTTCTAGCTATTCTAGGTTAAATTTAGTTCAATGGCTTTGCAATTTTGAAAAAACCTCTTTGAGATAATTCTCTGCTTAGGGTATTTAGCCGGTAGAGTCGCTAAGAGATACTAGAGATAGCACTCCTCTGTGTGGTGTAAGTGGGTGATCGTCCAGTTCTTAAACATGCCTTAGAATGCGATTGGCCCATGGCTGTCAACTCTATGTAGTGCCCAATTTTGTTGTCGACGATTCTAAGGACGGATGTCTAGAACGAAAATTAACTTCAATCGTATACAAGAAGATTCCAGAAATCACAGAGTTTAGAGAAACTATGGACTACAATGTTCTGTTTTTACACGGAGTAATTACCTCTGAAGTGTTTTTATTCTAAGTGATTTACAGTTCTTTTTGTCACGAGAATAGATAAGAATATCATCGAAATAATATTACCGATTTTACCAAATTTCTGGGTTTACACTCACGGTTCTCATGAGATCCCATGAACACCAGCAGGTCGCGTTACTTGTTAAACCTAAGGGCATGACTTGAAATTCATAATGTACGTTATCTTGTTCTAAAAGCAGTTGTAGGAAATATCATTCGTCCCTTACTCTCAGTTGGATGATAGCCTGATCTTAATGATTTTTGACGGGGTAAACCGCATTGAACATTGATAGTTGATTGAATAAGTCATCGATCCTGTGTAATGGGTATCGATTCTTTATGGTAAGTTTATTCAACTCTAAGATAAACACGATGCCACATTATAAAAGATCATCTTTCTTTTTAAACATATGCAGGAGCTCCCTAAGGGGATGTTACTGGTCCGAATGAAACCTCGGTCTGCTAGTTCTTGAAAGCTGGTTCTGATATCTCATGCATTTATGAAGGAAGCCAATATATAAGGTGTTTGGGGGATACAGCACTGCTATAGGGATTGGGATTAAGTCGATTTTGGAATTCTTCTTGGCGAATGGGAAGACAGAAAAGGTAGATCTTCGGAAAAACATCTGAAATATTCTTTAATACAATGTTATCTTCTAGTATTTTCTCGTTCTGATTTCTTTTCCATAACTTCGTTCATGAAAAATTGACAACACTCCGGGATATCTATACATATCGGTTTATTTTAAGGATATGAGGATTTAGTCGAGTTTTACTTGTCACTCGAATGATTAGTGTTTCTATTAATTGGAATGTGAACGACTTTCTCCTTCCACAAGAGTAATTTTGGCATGATACTTGGATAACAGTCTTATCAATGACAACGTCAAAACTACAGTTTAATTGGCAATGAGATCGATTTTGGAAAGGTTGATCTATACCAGTTAGAGTGAAAGCCTTTGTTATTAACGGTGTTTGTGCTTTACTAAGTTTCCGTCAGCCCATTTCGTTATCTGAAATGGTATCTAATGTTAATAGACCCGGAATTTTTAGTTTTTGAGGCCTCAAGTTATATGGACTATAGCTTTTATAAGCACCAGAGTCAACAATACTTTGGCTAATGCTGATTTCGAAGTAACGTTCCCGCAACCACGGTCTAGAGTCTTGATGAGCATTTTTATCTCTTAACATGTAGCTCTTCCCAGGGCATCATTAATGTTGGTTTTTGGAACTGATTTGTATATATGCCCTTTTTCCTCTTAGGCATGGACATACTATTTGTCACTGGATGTTGATCTTACTTCCTGTGGTTGGCTTATTGTTTTGGCAGTTCCTGGTCAAATGGTACTACCTTCGTTGCAAAAAATATTAACATTTACCGTACATAGGTTGGTGTGATGGAGTTAAATTCTCCTTGTATAATGGAGGTCTCGACATCTTACCTATTGTTTCCAGATGGGAGTAACAATATATTCTCTACAGCTTATTGCCTACGAATTTTGTTGTAGGTGATGATTTATTGTAGCGATTGTGGTGTTAGTGTTATGGCTAGAGTGTTGTTGCTGCGAGTGTTGATGTTGAAAGTTCTTCTGTCATCAAAATTTTGTTTTTTGTCCACTTGATATTCGCACGGTGTATGACTTGGTTAACTTGATCCATTAGATTTCTGGGCTATGTTATTGGCTTACTCCAAAGTTTAGGTTTAGTGGCAGTATTTTGTAACAATTCTTCAATGCCTTTGAGGTAGTCCCTCCGGTCTGAAAGCTTTTCAAGGAGTTTCTCGGTGCCGTTTGGTACCATCGTTGTTCGGGCATTGGCTTGTTAATTCTTTGAAATCTTTCTACATAAAATAATAACACATGTTTTATTTTAAGATAATTTCACATCTTTACAGTCAGATGTAAAGGTCTTCTTTCATTTTCTCTGATTTTAGTCAAGGACAATACACTGTTCGTTCAGAAGACTTTTTAACTCAGTCCAGGTTGATTTGATTGGCTTGCTCTACTCCCATAGGTGAGGGCATATGCATTCACCAGGACAACGGCATAGTCGTTATGTGTATACCAGTTTGTAAATGTTACTTTTTTTATTAAGCACATTTGCTATGAGAGAATTTTGATTTGGTTTGTTCAAACTACGGGATAAGGCCAACTGCTCCTTCTTGTAACATTAAAGTAGGTAAGGTTGACAGCTGATGAACTCTTTATAGTTTTCCTGTTTTTAATACAGGATTCCAGTAGGACGTGTTCCTATTAGATTATTAGCATTTGCCATTGTTTGCAGCTTGTGTTTTCTAGAGCGCTTAGTTGTAAATCTGTCAGCCAATCTAGTTTTCTAATGGCAGCTTGTGTCTTGGCCGGTGCTCTAAGATCTGTTCGAGTCCTTTTGGCGATGGCATTCTATCAAACAAAAGACCAACACTTAATAAGAATGTTATCTTAAGTCTAGATTCGTTTAAAGAGTAATGCCTATTTTTCTTTTAAATATGCTTAAAGTTCAAAAATAAGCATTGCTATGAGGACGATGATGATTAAGATGATGCACATGATGATGATGAATGAATGATGATGAGATGAATAAAGTGGTATTAAGAAACAACAAGATAGATAACGGGATTGCCTTTGTATTAAGAACAACTTGCCTTAGTACTACATCATAGAACAAGATTTGACTAGGTGTGTTTTTATTTATATCCACACATACGTGGCTAGGGTTAAAAGCTAATACTGTTAATTTAACTTGATTTGGCTATGATTATTCCAATATGGTTCTTGTGTTTGTTGATGGAGTCTTGGAGATTTTCTGTTTTTCGCCTTGGTGAAAGAGCATTCATGTCTTTGATGTGATTCGTCACACAATTTAGTAATCCTGAAGCCGGGCTAGAGATGGTCTTTTGGTTATTTTCCATTTGTTTCCTCTGGAGTTTGTAATTTGGGCACGAGTGTGTTGAGTTCTGTTTCCAAAATATCATATCTTGTTTGTGTATGATTAACTAGTCCTTTTCCTTGAGACACTTTAACTTTACTTCTATATGCACAATTCGATCGAGAGAGAGTTCTCCTAAGTAATTCATAATTTCTTTGATTTGTTCCTCATGACGCTCTATACTTGTCTTTCATGAGCTTTCACCTATCTCAAAGGCTTGAGGTAGGGAAGAGGTAGGAAGACAGATGTATCGGCCTTGTTTTCTTGGTGACAAAAATTCTTTAGGATTAGGTTATTGATGTGGAGGTTATGCGATAGTGGAGGCCGTGGTTCAGGTGATTTTTTCAGTATTAAAGGCTTGCAAGCTTTCATGTAGGGATCATCATGAAATAATCGAAAGAGTTGGTGAAAGCTAGCTCTATAGAGGGGGCTATCTCTACTGAGTTGGAAGAAGCTAGAGTAAGTTTTTCACGGTGAAGTCGCGGATAAAATACCAGTGAATCCGTGATGATAGTTTGGGAAGGTTGGAGGAAATAGCATCATCAATATTAGAAGTAGGATGGCTTGGGAGAAAGACATTGTTATGTATAAAACAATCCTAGCAGTGTTAAATAACATAGTTATTTATTTAGTAATATAATAGTTTATGTATATTTACTTAACCTTTCTAAAAGATATAGCAGGCACGGAGGACTTTCTTGGATGAAGACGAAAAGTAGTTATAGTTTATGGTTTAAATCCTTTTTCTATATAAAGTGGCTTTGTTACCAATTCTGTAACACCCCCATTTTACATATAGCAGCAGGTGAAAAAGCGGGGCTTTTTTTATTCTGGGGTATTCACTTTAAACGGTACCTTGTATAATCATGAAAAGAATATAAGCGTCATTTTTGAAAATTAAGTTATATTTCATTTATTCATCAGAGTTTTTTTTACAAAAGAGAGGTCCCAAAATTACTAAATCACATAGTTTTGAATGATAATGGTTTTGCCAACTATCAAGCTCGCCACTCCGTGCCATAGGTTTGCTTAGTTACCTAAGATAAACATGCTAAAAGTCCAACACAAAGGTTGAGTGTTATTCGTAGGTTTAGTTAAATAATTTGAATGCAAAAAATTCGAATATTGGCGTTTCCGTTGTTATACACTAGTTATTTGTAAAAACAATATTATTGCCTATTGCTCATGGATCGAAGCATTGGGATTTATTTGTATACGTTATAGACCCACGGGTGCTTTGCCAACATCCACCCGCAGTTATATTCATATATGATGTGGAATCGGTTACGGTTTTTGACTGGTTTACTCCAAAACGGGGAGTCCAACCAATAGATTTATTCATAACCATTTTCGCTTATACGTAGAGTAATTAACGGTTCATGAATATTAGGGACTTAAAGGCAAAATAGTTCCTTAGGCATTAAACTATCAGGACAACATACAGAATTTAATGCATTTATGGTTTATAGCATGTACTCCCCCTCGCGGGGTTTATAAAAACATTTGATAATATTTGAATATGCTTGAGGATTGTACTCCACCTTAACAAATATAGGGTTTTTGAGTGATAGCATAGGTATATGAAATGAAGTTACGGCTTTGTCACACGCAACTGGGGTTATATTCAAGTCTTAGTTTGATTGAATATGTCTTACATTATAATGAATATTCATCTTTGATTGAATTCTTATGGAGTATTGATCACTGTTCGGGCCTATCATAATTCAGTGGTATTCAGTATACGTTTGAGTCAGCTAGGGCACTTTAAATCGATAAACCCAACAACTTCAGTCAGAAAGTAATACCATGATGAACCTCTTAATATGAAGCTCCCTTAGTATTGTGATACGATATAATTAGGTTTTAAAGGTTTTTTGCTTGATTAACTGGAAACAATAGCAACGTCAAGCTGTTTAATTAATGTTTTGTTATTATAATGTTTTGAAACATATTTTTATAACTTTTTCAAAATGTTTACATTTTACGACCCTTAAGAATGAAAAATGAAAAAAATATACCCTTTGAGTTTGCACTTTTACAAAAGTTTGGTCATTCTGGTTTCAAAAGATGATACAAGTAAACATTGCACTTTGAAAAAGAGACATAATAGACCCTATAGTTATAACTTTTATAAATGTCATTTTTAGTCCTTTTAGTTATATGTTTCATAGAAAGTTACGATATAATACCCCTTGCATGGATAATATTTACCAAAACAGTCCGATATGGACCATGCAAGCGTAATTTTCCATTACAAAGATTTTTGCTAGTTATAGCTTATTAGAATAAGCTAAAATATGAAGGTTTAACATAACAAAAGTTTAAAATAAGACTTGTTAAGCCAGGAAATCAATACGGGTAAATTAGGGTTTCAAATGATAAACGCTTTGGGTTTTACAGATCAAATTCTTTTCAAACTTACATTAATGAACTTACTTATTAATGTTATGATAAGATGATATAGAATAGGTTATAATAATAGTTTACAAGTTTAGCTTATAGATTAAGTAGAAATACAAAATTAGGGTTTCTTGAGGTCGGTTTGGATCAAAAAGGTAAAACACATATGTTTTTTAGTTCAAAGCTTTTAACAAGAGTTTAAGAATGTTCTTAATGTACATTATAAGGGTATTATGAACAACAGATTTAAGCTTTTGTAACCTGGTTCTGAGGCTTATTGCTTGGATACGGGTCGAAATCGGACTTTTAGGCTTTGTTCCATATAGAATAACGACTCCCGGCACCTTCTTTTCTTTATTTATTTTGCTTCCATTCTGTACTGAGACTTATTAGGACCTCTTAGGTATATTAGAGTAAATTCTTTCTTCTATTAAGGGTTTATAGAGAGAGGAAGTGGGGGTTGGGTTAGAATGAAGAGTTATACCCCTATTTATTGGTCGAAATGCTTGTTGTGGGCCCATGGGATACTTTGAGACAGGGTGTGGAAATGTATGAGATCTAGAAGGGCTGATTTTAGAAGCTATTCTGATGAGTTAATTAGGGCTAGAAACTAGCTTAAGGGTGTTGGCTTGTTCTTGTGATGCGGCGGCTAAAGGAGAGACAAAGTGAGGTGATGTGGCTCATTTTAAGACCAAGAATGGACTAGATATTTAGGAGAGGTGCTTGTAAACCTGCTTAATGGATGGAGAGGTTGCTTGTCATTGAGTGCTGGTTGCAAGATATACTTTTCAAAACATGGGTCCAATTTGTAATGAATTGAGGTCACGGGTACATTAGGGCTTGTTTAGGTTTTTTTGAGCTAGGATTTAAGTACATTGATGATATAAGAGTGGATTAATGCTTTTGTTAAGTTTGTATTAAGGGTTAATAATAAAATTTGATAGGTGGTTTAGGTTTAAAATGGGCGAAAATAAGTAAACGGGTGAAAAGTTCATATTAGGGCACTATTAGGGTTTCTTAGATTTAATTCGCATACATTTGAAGGAAAATGATGAAATGATGATAGAGTATGATTGATAATGTTGTAAATTAAGTTCTTATACTTATTTGGTATTCCATTTAGGTTTACATTGGATAAAAAAACAAAGAATAGGGTTCATGGATTTAGAAACTAGTCTTAGTTTTAAGGTTTAGGGTTTTGAGTGTAATATATGTTGTGAGAGCTTATGAGTAGAATAATTAGGGTTATACATTGTATATTTGAGTGTAGTGCTTGTATAAATCGTGGATGGTGAAGAATACTAGATTGAAATAAAGGTGGGTTTCTTCTTAAAACGGACTCTGTTTTTGGATTGACAATGCTTAATGACTCTGTCATATTGTGCTTTAAAGACTTGCACTTTTTCTTAGAGGGAGTTTCTATTTCAAATAATATGTTACTATCTACTTACTACATATGCTTTAGTAACTTGTACATTTACTTTAGATATTAACCTTTCATGAAATTAGGGTTTAGATGGTAAATGATAACGGTTTAAATCCAGTCTTGATAATTTCACGTTGAAAATGGTTAATTATATGCATTAATGTATTCTGTAAAAAATGATATTAAGATATTGACTTGACATGTTATGATGTTTTCTTGACATATATGAAGATAGGATTGCCATAGGTAGGTTGCGTGAGCTCGTTAACTTTAGATATGCAAGCTATGTTGCATATTGAGATATTGGTATTGCAAGTCAATGTAACTAAAGCCAAAATAATTTCCTGAAAAAGGTGGTCATATTATAATAGATAGATAGTAATTGCATCTAAAACTTAACTGATTGGATATTTACCTTGATAAAAATTGCAGGTTGTTATTACCACACTTAAAGGCATTTTCTTTCGCCCTCTAACTATTGTTGTCGTCTTTCATTTCTTTGTAATGATTTTATCTCTTCATGTGAGTTGTCTTACGGATCGTCCTATCTGTTGAAGAATTTCTTAGGCTCTTAAGGCCTTGGCGTTATTCTTCACAACTTCATCATCGGAGCGTTGAGCTATCTTCATCACTATGATTCCTTTCTAGCTTTCAAGGGCAATAGTTACTTTGTTCTTTTTTGCTTTTGACAGTTTCAGAATCTTTCTTAATTACTTCTTCATAAAACCTTCAAATTTCAATTGTAGTTAAGTCAAGTGATGGAAGTTGTTTGTACGTTTTTGATTTTTTTAATAGCATGAATTTTGCGCACATTTAGGATGTAATGCCCTTTAGAAATTCCTTACACATTCTTGTTTAGAAAAACTTTCATCATGTGTTTTTGACTAATATAAATAGTGTTAATTTAGCAAACGCATTATCTTATTGATTTCTCACTTTCGCAAATCATGAATTATTCATATTGTTGTACAGAAGATCTATTTTGTTAGCTTTGACTTGATTATTACCTTGATGAGTGATTAACAAAGTGTAACACCCCCATTTTTACATATAGCAGCGAAACCTAATCTAGGGTATTACTTCATAGTACAACACTCATAATTATAGAAAACGACTTAAAAAAGACGTTTTGGGAAAATTTTGTTATCATTCTTTTATTCATCAGAGTTTTACAAAAGAGAGGCCCAAAATCTAGAAAACATATAGTTTGAATGGATAACAGTTTAGATATCTTCAAGTCGTCCACTCCGTGCAATTACAGTTGGCTCAATTACCTGAGGATAAACATGCTAACAAAGGTCAATCACAATGGTTGAAGTGAAATTCATAGGTTTTTATAAATAGTTGAATAAAACGTTCCAGTAGTGGGTTACGTTGTTTTATACAACCCAAGTTTGTGATTAAAACAGTATTATTGGCTCTAAGCTCGTGACCACCGAAACCTTAGGATATTCAATATCATAAAGTAATTGCCCATCGGGTGCCTTTGCCCAATCACCCGCATCAATTATTTTCTAATGAAGTGCTATTGGTTACCGAAAGTATAGGTACACCAACGGGGAGTCCAGTCCTAAATAGATCTATTCACAACATTCGTGCTCACTCTGTAGAGTAATTAATGGTTCATGATAATGGGTTCTTAATGGAAAAAGTAGTTACTTAGGCAATAATGAATCAGGATAGCATACAGAAAAATACTTGCATTCATGGTTTATAGCATGTATTCACACTTCGCGGGTTATAATAAAATATTTAATTGATACTTGAAATGCGAGGCTATGAACTCACCTTAACAATACAAAGAAATTTGATTGATGGAAAAAGTATATGAAATGAAAGTAATGGCTTCGATACGCAACTTGGGTAATATGTTAAGTCTTAGTTTGATTTGAATATGTTTTATGTCATAAAGCTTTTAATATAATATCATTTTGATTGAAATGTTATGGGAGATTGTATCATTGTTTGGGCTATCATAATTTCAGAGGCTATGTAGTATTTGTTTGAGGAGTCAAGGGTACTTTTAAATCGTAAATCAGCAAATCGTCAAAAACGGAATACCCAAAAATGGTAAACCCCTCTACATGATACTCCCTAGTAATGTGATTCGATTCGATCTTAAGTTTTCTTCAAAAGTTAGTAGATGATAAATTACGTTAATTTATAACGTAATAGATTTATAAAGCGCTATCGATCGTTGATTAATTTCGATAAATGTGTCGGGTTTTAATGAAATCAAGTTTTATAATATTAATATATATTTTTATAATTATATAAAAAATTGTATTTTATTTTAATATTTTTATGTTTGCAAATATGGTAATATATACCCTTGGTTTATAAACTTTTACAAGTTTAGTCCTTTATATATAAAGTATATATAATTTAAACCTTTAACTTTACAACTTGGAATCTGAGTTCTGAGGTGTGTGCAATCATTGGTATCGTGTCCGTAATCTTCATGGAAGTGACAGTACTTGGACGTGTCTCGCAATCGTTTGCTACCGAACAACTTTGGAGGTGGCTCAAAGCTTCTTGTAGTCTTTTTCGTAGCTAGAATTTCCTTCGGACTTTTTGACAGACTGGGAAGCAAACCATGGTTGGGTCCCCGATAGGGGGAGAATCTGTCTTTGTTTTTCTGTCCTCTGTTATTATCCCAGGAACTTTTCTTTGACCTTTCGAAACCATCTCTTTGATCGTTTGAGACACTATTAGTAGCTACCTCTTTTGCTTCAACCCATGTATAAGTCTTCTCCATTAGACCTTTGTAAGTGGATGGAAGGTCCGTGGAGAGATGCTCGACCAAACTTCTTGTTCTCAAGCCGTGAACAAAGCATGAGATTCGTTGCTCTTCATGTAAACCCAGGATCTGTAAGGTATCATCTGTATATCTGGCGATGAAGGCTCGAGTGCTTTCGTCTTCTCTTTGTTTAATGTCATGGACCGCCAAGTGTGTCTTTGTGAATTTCTTTTGCTGGCTGAAGTGTGACCGGAACTTGGCTTTTAGGTCCTCATAGTTGAGGATGCTACCTGTTTTCTGACTATTCTACCATATGCGGGCGGAATCTTTGAGGGTGTATGTGAACATGTGGCAGGCTACGGGCATTAACCATTTCTGCATGCGGATAGCCCCTTCGAAAAGGTGCAAGAAATTATCTGGGTACCATTTCCCATCGTAAGAACCAATATGGGAAGGCATTTTTAGTCCGTCCGGAAGAGGATAATCCTCGATCCAGCGAACAAAAGGGGTTACAGAGCCTGCGGAATCTGTGAAGGGTCCTGCAAGGTTTGGGTATGCAGGTATATTTGGTGGTGCGTACATGGGTTGTGTGTAGAAGGGGTAGCTACTCGAAGGAGTAACAGTGGGATGCATAGGTCCATTATATGAAGGTACGCTATTATTAGTAAAAGCCTGTGGTATATACCCTCCTTGGGGATGATAGGCGAAGGTGCTCCCAGCAGGGGGATTACCAATCTGGGTCTGGAAAGGGAAATTCGGAGCTTGTCCATGGACAAGGCCCGCAGATGGCTAGGAGTAGGGGTTAGCATGGATAGGCATAAATCCAGTGGAAGTATGCAAATACTAGGTATAAAAGGCTGAGCATGGTGCAAGGGAAGCGTACCATTAGAAGGGAGGTTTCCCCCATGTTAGTCGAAGGCTGATGGCCTCCCTTTACGGAGGTTAGAGATGATCGTAAGGGTTGACTGTGTTCGTTTCTGCCCAAGTGAGCCGCCAAAAGTGGGGGAAGATTTGCCCCCTATTTTCACCTTCCCTTGCTTTAATCTCCGAAGACCTAATACCTTTGGCATTCCTTCTCCTCCTGTTTCCTTCCTCGTTTGGTGCGTTTTCAAACCCCACAACTCTTTCTTGTTGTTTGCGGATTCTAGGGGACCTTAGCCAGAGGGTTGAGGTAGCTTCCCTGAGGGGCTCAAGCCTTGGTTCTATTTCTCGCTCTTCATCATAGTCCTCGCTGAAGTATTCGAGTTCAGTTTAGAGATCTTCATTACGCATCTGCCTTCGTCGTTCTCTTAGGAGAGATTCGAGGATTTCATAATTTGCCTCCACAAAGGCAGGACTAATCGTAGGGTTAGGATTAGTCGAGGTGGAAGCATGATATGCAAATGGCGTATTCTCAGGAGTAGTGGCGGCAAACACGGTAGTTGTTGCAGGCGGTCTTTCGCTTGTGGTGATGTTTAGTATCTGAGGTGGTGTTGAGAAACCCGGTGGTGGCGTCATTTCTCTTCCGTTTGTCATGCCAAAAAAGTAGGTAGAGTGGTTTTTTGGTTATTTTGACTTGGTTAGAACGAGACTATTTTTTTCGGTCCTACGGATGGCGCCACTAATTATGCAAATATGGGCACGATTAGGCTTCAATGAGATCTAAGGATGCTTTGGGTGATTGCTAAGTATCCATGTCTTGAATAACTTGTGTCAACACAAATGAAAACACTACGTTAAGTAAAGCGCAAGGGGTGTCCCTGCGAATCACCTCCATCGTGAGAGTAAGTATGTGCTTTGTATTTGGTAAAGTACGATAACGTAAGTAAGAGTGTGTGTCAAAGTTTTGACCATACCTGGAGCCTATACCATCTATTTATAGGTGTAGAAATAAGATGGGACAAGGCTTAGCACATAGACTGGTGATCGTGGGGTATCCCGCGATTTAAGGGGTGATTCTTAGGGTTATGTACTACGATTTCTATTTTGGCGGGAAGAGCTTGATAGAGATGGAGAATGTGGGTTTGACCTTTGCTCAAGTTTCATCGAAGGCCCACCGTGAAGGTGTAGGGCTTCGCGTGGCGGATTCCCATATTGGTAACCATCCTGAAGGTGGTTTTACGCCATTCAAAACTATTCGAAGGTAATTGGGAGAAGATCCCATTCGGGCTTCAAAGGGGAGACCTTTGAACCGAAGAGGAGGGTACGTCATCAATTTCTAATGCTTATTTCCCCCTACACTTATTTTGAACATTGTCCCTAATGTTCTTAAAAGTACTCAAAGAAAAAGGGGAAAGAAACTAGTACTCCCCTGGTTTTGCTCAATAATGGAAAAGAAACAAATGATAAGTTGGTTAAATTGTCATCCATGAATCGTTCATATGAAACTCCTAATAACTACAAAGCTTCTCCTCATCAAATATAACATGCAAATCAAAGACAAGAAACAATACACCTAGCGTAAATTGGCAGGATATTAATATACAATGATATAATTAGGGTTTTAACACTACGAAAGCGGTAAAGATAGGATGATTATGCTAAATGAAATCGTGGTTTTCTGCAAGTCTTAGAGAAATTACAAATTCTGGAAGTTATACAAAATTAATTTTTCAAAAATAATAGAAAATTCAAATTTTCACAAGTCTAGAGATGTGACGTCGTCAGGAAAAATCTGACACTGTGAAGATTTCACATTCGTTTTCTTAAAAAAAATATTCTACACGCAATTCTATTTGTTATTTGTTAGAAAAATACTACATACACCACAAAAATTATTAGCACAAACATATGACTCTGACAGACATGACACAAGATACGAATTAATCTAAACAATTCATTTTATATGTTTGAAATGGTTCTTATAATTGGATATTTTCCCCTACATTTATTTGATGCAAAATACCTTTGATTGTAATTAAGATGAAGTTAAAAACAAAACAAAGCATGATCACAAATAATTTAAACATAATAAAACAAACAATAAAGAATAAAACACACGATACTTCTGAAACACATGAAAATAAAAGGATTGGGTTGCCTCCCAATAAGCGCTTTTCTTATTTAACGAGTCTTGTAGCTAGACTCGGAGTCACACTCCTAAGAATCATGAAAATGATCCAAGTCGATGATCTCGCTTGGATTCTCTTTCTTGGACAATTTCCTAATGTTGGGAATTGATTGGAAGGTTTTAGTGAATTCCTCTCCATCTGGATCGATCAATCTAATCTTAGCATGCCACGCCCCTTTGGTATAACTCCTAAGAATTATACCATCCTTCTAAATACTAAGACATCCTTAAACGGGTTAAGCTCAGCATCTCTAGCAGTTTTCTATTCGTCGAGCAAATGGTAATCTGTGAAGTCCTTCTTAGCATAATAAGGGGTTCAGGCACCTATTACATCTGTACTAGGTCGTGGTGTGTAAGACTCTCGTTTTACTAGGGTGGTCCAATAAGGCACCTCCTCTTCTTCTAAGTCGGTTTCTTTAACTCTAAATATTGACCTAGTAACTCCTTCTCCTACTGCTATCTTAGCTTTTTTATAATCTATTACGGCATTAGCAGTTGCTAGGAATCCTCTTCCTATGAGTAAAGGGGTAGCTGGGTCTTTGTCTATGTCTATGACATAGATGTCATCTAAGAGTTTTAACCTTCCTATGTGGACTTCTATATTTTTTACAATTCCTACAAGATAAGACTTAGTTCCATTTGCTAACCCAAAAACATGATCGGTCTCTTCTAGGTATCAAAAGGCTTGGAGTCTCCTAATCTACAAGGTAAAGTGAATAATCTGGGATCCTTCATTTTCTCAGGCATTTTGCCCTGAATGAATGCGGACCCATTTTTTCCTAGCTCTAAACTCTCTACGTATTTATCCAGAATTGCATTGTATATTGGAGCATGAGCTAGAACTTCAAGAACTGGTAAGTTAAGATGCAAATACTTAAATTCATCTTCTAATGTATTTTCGGGTTCTTTAGGTTTTGATGTTCCAATTTCAATAACCGTTTGCAGTTGGTCTTTTTGAGAATTGTTTGCTTCCTTGGAACACATTTTAATGGCGTTGATCGAATTGAGGGGACGAGATGAGCATTGGGGATCTTCCTTTGGGTAAGAACGAGCAGACAAGACTAAAGAGGTGGAGTTAACATTCAGTTTCAGGTTCTTGACCGTGTCACTTGGGAGTGCTCCCGTCATTCGATCATTGATGGCCTTCAAGAATGTGTTAATCTTATTGGTCATCTCCCTTTTTTGTTGTTTGAAATCGGCTTCAAACTTAGACAATCTAGCGTCTTAAGATGCCATAAAATTAGACATCAATCCTTCGAGATTTGATTGATTATTAAAATTTTGAGGATTGTTGTTGAAGGGGCGACCCAAATTGCCGGGTTGAAAATGATTAGGTGGGTTTGAAAATTATTTTGAGAATTTTGAGGTTGCCTCCACCTAAGGTTTGGGTGAATTTTTAATGACGGATTATAGGTGTCACCAAGATTGTTTTGATCGGGTTTGAAAGTGTACCACTTGCCTTCTGCTTTGTTTGTACGCAAGGATGCGTATTCAACAAAAGATTGTTCGGGATTTTCCATGCAATATCGAGTGTTGTGGGGACCACTACAAATCTCACATGAAGAAGTTATTTTGTTCACTTGAACGGGTGGGTTAAGAGCAAGATGAGCTTCCATCAAGCATTGGACTTGATTTTTAAGCTCAATGAGACGATGGTCGGATGTACTCAGGACATCTTGAGGCAAAGAGATTGCCTTGACCAGTTTAGCGAAGTCTCTTGGGTCATTCCAAGTTTCATTGTCATAGAGGGAGAGGTCCTATAATAGTGCCCAGGATTCTTCGGCGTTTTTGTCACGTAGCTTACCATCGGCCGCTTGATCGATGGTTTGCCTTGTTACGGGATTGACATGGTCATAAAAGATTAGGACTTGGAGCCAAAGATCGATGCCATGATGAGGAACTTTTTGAGGTAAGTCCTTGAAACAAGTCCATGCTTTAAAAAGAGATTCACCCTGATGTTATTGGAACATCAAGATGTCATTCTAGAGTTTAGCAGTCCTTCCCGGTGGAAAGAATTGAGCCAGGAAACGAGTAGTAAGATCTTCCCAAGTGGAGATGGATCCTGCTAGAAGACGTTCAAGCCAATTGCTAGCTTGATCGCGAATGGAAAATTGAAATAAACGCAGGCGCGTCCTTTCCCTATTTGCAACATCAAGGTCAAGTGAGTCCATAACTTTTAGAAAATCCTTAAGATGTTGGTTTGGATCCTCTGATTGAAGTCCGTGGAATAAGCATCCATTTTGCACCAACCGGATGGTGTCGGATCGCAGAGGCACCACATTGTTCCCATCAGGGAGCTCAATGGTGTTTCGATAGCCCTCGTGGCTAGGTCTGGAATAGTCTCCTAAGGTACGGACATGATTTTTGTTTTCCATGGAGGTCAACGAAAAAGATTTACAAAACAAATAACACAAAGAAAAGATAGACTAAAGAAAGCTAATTGACAGAAAATAAAATCTCACTTGATAGGAATCAAGCGAGTAGACCTAAGCTAAATAAAATTCGAAACCTATACTACTCCCCAGGAGGCGGCGCCAAAAACTTGATGCAGGTCTTGCGAACTCGCAAAGAGTTTTCCAATCCCCTAGGCAGAGTACCTAATCGTTGCAGTGTAGTATAAAAAGGACTTGGGGTTGTTATCGTTCCCTAGGGGAATAGCGTGTGAAGGCTCGAACTAAAATTTACTAAGATCTAAGGGGTTGAAAGAATATTATTTTTATATTTTATAGAAAGCAAGTAAAATTCTGGTTTTGAGAGGTAGGTTTTGGTTTTAAACGAACTAAACTAATATTAAATCTAAACTAAGTTGGTGGGAACTCGTATGCTAAACAAACGTATTTACTTAATCATGCATTAATCCTCATGTTGCTTCTTCTAATCCTATTGCTTTGTCACACTTGTGATGATCTGTGTAAGTATTTCCTAGGTCATGAACATATTACACGCATCCACCGTCTATGTAATATTCCGTTAAGGCAACGCATAGGTAAGGTAGTATGAAGACTATTACAAGGCCCCTAAGAATACATTACATGCATTAAACCACTAAATAGGGGTCAACCATATTAGGGGTAAGGTAGTATGAAGACTGTTACCGATAGTATCCTTTCTACACACTCGTGTTTCCCTAGACATTTATGCTAATGTAATATTTTATAGCCAGTTTTCTAGAGCATAACGTGCTAATGTAATATATTAAAAGGATCTACAACCAAAGTTTCATGCAATCATAAGTAAATACTAATGGATCTAGCCTAGCATGTTAAAGAGAATCGAAGAACACAAATTAGTTAGACAACACAGAGACATATTGAAATATTAAAGGATAAATGACTTCACTTGATTAAAACAAGAGTTAAAGGGTGATACAAGAGGGTTTTTAGGCCCTAAAATCGACCCTAAAAGCTGCTACACCTGAACCCTAATAATAAGAATCGTTTCTCAAAAGTTACACAAAAGTTCAGCACTAAAACCTTAAAATCAAGTTTGTATATATAGGAAATATGCCGCGACGGCGTCGTAAGAATTCTGACACCGTCGTTTCACCGAATCTTCTAGGGTTTCTTTTGTGGCGGTTACATATTGACACCATCACAAAGTTCTTGAAGCCATCTCTTGTACGTTCTGATGGCGTCGTTAAGAATTACGACGCCATCTACATGCACTGTATGCATATTCTTGAAACCACTTCGTGTAAAGTTGCAATTTTGTCCTGTTTCTTCCTAAATTGAGTACAAGTCACGTGTATTTCCTCCAAAAGCTTCACAAATGCTAAAAACACAAAAAGAAATGATTAAGTATGTATTTTAGGCATATTTGCATGATTTAAGAGGTTAAATGACCCTGAAAAAGTGTATAAAATGACACCACATCATTAGTCGAACCCAAACTCATACCAGTCTCTTAGGCTGAAAACCCCCCTTTGCATTAGTTTAGGTTTAATTAGAATTAACATTAGATTAACTAGATTTAACTTAGATAACTAAGATACTGATAGATTTAAGTATTAACGCTCGCTCTTAGTGATCGACACCCTACTTACGAACGAACCTACAACTGATCGGGTACACTACTCGTTAGTGTTAGTTAATAGGTAAAGTCGGCAAAATATAAATAGTAAAACTTGATAAATAAATTACCTACTCATAACGACACATCAAGGGGATATATTCGAAATGGGTTCTTTTTGTTAAGTCTAATTCACAACCACACACGAAAGATATGAAGCAAATAAGGTATAAGAATGCTTTTGAAGCAGCAAAGAAAGACGTTAAATGAGCGTTTGACGTACAAATGAAAAAGTAGGTTATAATAAAAACTTTGGCACGGTCGCGAAGTCTTAGAAAAATAATGGAGTTGACGTACACTTGCATAAATATAATATTACATAATATGATTATACAAGACCAAGAGATGGCAATCTCTCTCGACTATTTTTTGGAGGAAATATATCATGAAGATGTTCTCTTACAACCAGAAGAAGATTTGTTACAAGTTGTTAGAGATATGCACATCTTGAAAACTCATCTAAATCTTAGAGCCGATTTAGTGCACCACATTTGTTGGGTCAGTTATGAGCCCTTCAGTCTCTCAATATGTTTAAAATATAAAATACCCTAAGTATAGTCTAGCTGAAGATAGTTCAGCTTTAGTTCTTTAGGTACTTAAAAAATCAAGTAGTATCTTCACGTTAGTTTATTTATTGTTCAGAAACTGAAGAAGACCTTACCAAGAGCTTCAGTTCAGCTTGGTTAGCAATGTCAAGCTGAACGATGTCGATCTCCTCTCAGGAGCTAAAATGAAATGTTTAACTTTTAGAAGGTTTACAATGCAGGAAAAAGATTACTTTATGTCAAAATGAATAAAGTATATCTTTTTAGGAATGAATACTTCTAAAGTTGGTATAGAAGTACAACAATTTTCCTTAAAGGACTGTACCTAGAACCTTAAAGCATGTTTGCATTAAATGGGATCTTAACTACCCATCTAATGCATGACATGTGTCCTAGGTAACACTTTGTAAACCATAATTCCTTTGCTAGAAAAGGAATAAGATGTGAGAGTAAATAAGCATCTCTTCCAACTAATGTGAAACACATTAAAGAGCAATTTATTCCCAAATCAAACTAGAGAACCATTAGAGTTAAAGCTCAAGTGTTGGTTAAATAATTTGTACTTAAACTCGTTACTTATGTTTGAGTTTAAGTTGTAGAGGAGATAACCCAAATTGTCATTCATCCACTTTGTTATTCCGCAAGCAAAGTGTATCATATATTCTTTATTTCATTCTAATAAGAATTTATACGTTAAAAAGTTACTTCGGTGTTGTTTTAAATTTCTTCTTATTATCGTTTATATATTTGTTTAAAACATCACTTTGTTGTCATGGAATGTGATTAGTTTAACCTAATAAACCTTATATCACATTCTAGGGGACCAACAAGTGGTATCAAAGTAGTTTGATTTATAAAACCTTCTCTAAGCCTTTTATAAAACAGCTATAAAGATTTTTAAAATCAAGATCCATTAGAAGAAAAGGTTCATGTGCCACATAGTTAGTATTGAACCTCAATTCAAAAACATTCTTCTCAATGGTCCTTATGTCCCACAGACAGCTGGTGTGTGAAAACCTGAAGCCTAATAGACAAATGATGAAAGAAAGGCTGCTAACTTAGATAAGCGACTCAAAAGTCTCATCATATTTGTCCAACCAGATGACTAAATGAATTTTGTTATCCATTGTGAAACAGCAAAATCAACCTGGGATGACCTGATACTATATCATGAGGGCCCCTCTAATGTGAAAGAAAGTAGGGTCATGGACCTGAAGCTGTGTTACAATACCTTCAAATTTAAGGAAGGTGAAAATTTAACACAAACTTTCACCAGATATAAAGCTTTGTTGAATGAACTAGTAAATAATGGCATCAAACTTTCAAAGCTTGAAATAAATAATGGTTTCATCAATGGGTTACCAAAGAAGTGGCTAAGTTTCTGCCAAAGTCTCAGAAAGACTAACCATGTTAAGGATTTTGAGCTTGCTTCTTTATTTGAAAAACACAAGTATGAGGAAAACCTAATTAACAGTATTTATAAAACTGAAAAGAAAAATCTTTAACCACTGCAACACCCTTGTCAACTGCCTTTATCTCAACCTCTATTGTCCAGGACTTTTAAGATAGTCCTGATGATGAAGAGGATACAAGAAGCTGTCAAGAGTACATGATTGACCTTGAAATGGAATTTCATGAAAGATCTCTTTTGGCCAAATCTAAAAGGTTCTTCAATAAGGGTACCCAAAGATTCAGTGGTGCAAAAGCAATTGACCAAATTGAATTCCAAAAATATGGAAGTAAATGTTCTTTGGAAAAGCTTGTTTTTCAAAGACTTTAGTTCCCTCATACTCATCACCCTTTCAAAACAACTCTCAACCTAAGTTCTTTAGCTCCTCTCAACAAAAACATGAATTGAGGCCCACTAAAGACTTTGAAGCCAAATACAACAAATTCAAGGCTAAATTGGCCCTCCTTATTTCTAGTGCTTCAACATCTAAATCCTTACAGGTTAGAAACTAGGGTCTTGTTGTTGAAGCATATGAATGGATGAAGAGGAAGTGTCTTCTGATGACAATGAAATGGTTGATGTAAAGGTACTCAAGGCACTTGTTGATGATGAAAGTGTTGTGTTGGCAAAGAAAGTGCCAAGAATGGTGAATGGGTCAAGATCTCCATGAGAAAGGTACACACTCTTCTTGAAATGGAAGATAATGATAAAAGAAAATCTTTTCTTGATTATTTGGGTACAGATTTTAATTTTGTTGAAGAACAAAGAAACAATCTTATGATGAAACATAGAGGTATTGTTTAAAAACTGAATACATGCAAAGAAAAACTGTTAGAATTAAAATAGGCAAAGCTTGACTTTCTTATAATGCAGCATGTAAACATTGAAATTCTCAAAGAGAATCAAAACTTAAGAAAAGAACTGAAAGAGCTAACATCAATCACCGAAACATGGCTTAACAGTTCTAACAAAGTAAATTAGTTTATTGGTGAACAAATTCTAAATCAAAAGAAAAGAATCTTAGGAGTTAATTAACTCACTAAAGATCCCTCTAGTTCTGGGCAACAGATTTAGTCTCTGTAAAATCTTCAGCTGATGATACCAATATATCTATTCCTAATATTGAAAGACCTTGATTATCTAAAGCTGAAGGGTTTGATTTGCCCAATCATGATACTGGTAGAATTCTTCCTTCTGAATCACAAGTAAAAGTAACTGACTCCTCAGTAGATGTCACTGACTCTTCAGTCACTAATTATGATTCGGCTGAAGAATCATCCTTAGTTTGTAGCACCCCTCTTCCTCCACTAGATAAACTTGCTGGTGTTAAACCTGTATCTGGACCAAAGACTATCAAATCAATTTTGAAGTCTAATTCAACATTCAACGCTGAAACTTTAAATGGTGTCACCATAAATGAACCAACCTCGGTTTTTGCTAAGGGAAATAAAAAAGTTATAACTTCTAAGAAGAATTCAGCTCCTACTGGTTAACTGAAGAATGTGAAAACTAAAGATGGCATTCCTTTGTCTATTATAATGAAAGAACTAAATGATCTAAAATTACAAATCGGTAAAAATCAATCATCTTACTCCAGAAAAAACAAACCACAACAGGTTCCTTAAAACTCACTCCAAACAAAATACAAAACATAATTTAAAAAGGGTTGTGAACTTTATGGGATGAACAATCATCTCTCAAAAAACTGCTACAAAGTAGTATTTTATAAAAAAAAAGTGAGAGAACTGATCATAAAACTTGTGATCATGTTGAATACATGAGCTCAATGAACATGTCTCAGCATCTCAAAAGTCAATGTGGATCTTCATCAAGATCTCAAACCTCAAGCCCTCTGAAACCCTTCCCATCATGCAAACATTGTGAGTTTAATGATCATCAATATCATGATTGTGTTAACTATCCCACATGTGAAATGTGTGGAAGTTATGATCATGACACAAAGGGTCATAATATAATCATTTCTCTCAGAAGAGGAATAAAACCTAGGAACCCTCAGCATGTCACAAAATGTTGTGAAACTTATGGTAGCATAGTTCATACCACAACTAATCACAATGACATTGAGTGGCTAAGAAGAGGTGAAGCATTTCAAGCTAAGAAAGTTAAATCATCAAATGCTAATAGATCAAAGACTCCCACTAAGAGGTGGGTTTCTATGCAAAACTAACCATTTAACTTATTTGTGCAGTGTGACATCAGAAAGCCCATCTGGTACCTGGATAGTGGATGCTCAAGGCATATGACTGGTGTCAAAAGCTATTTGCACAAATATGTAGAATAACCAGACCCTAAGGTGGTATTTGGAGATGACTCTACATGCACCACTGAAGGATATGGTTTTATTAAATGTAATGGTATAGTTTTCACAAAAGTAGCATTTGTAAATGGCCCCAAGTACAATCTAATTAGCATAAGCCAATTATGTGATTCTAAATATATTGTTTAGTTTGATGAGAAAGAGGAATTATCTTTAATTCCAACAAAGAAGTTGTAATGATTGCTCCCAAAGTAAGAGATGTTTATGTTTTTGACATGACCTCCTCAGCACAAGAATCTTGTTTCTTTGCCAAAGCATATGAAAGTCTAATATGGCTATGGAATAAAAGACTTGTGGATCTAAACGTCAAAACAATCAATCAACTGGCCAAACAAAATCTTGTTATTGGTCTTCCCTCACTTGTCTACTTAAAGGACAAACCATGCTCATCATGTGAAAAGGAAAAACATCACAGGCTAGCTTTAAAACAAAACAGACATCTTCTATCAAGAAATGTCTTCATCTTCTTCACATGGATTTATTTGGACCTATAACTCCTAGGTCCATTAACCATAAAAAGTACACCCTTGTCATTGTTGATGAGTACTCAAGGTACACCTGGGTATACTTTTTGAAAAAGAAAAGTCAAGCACCTGAAACCATCATGTCTTTCATCAAAAGAGTTAAAATCAAAATGACATCAAAGTCAAACAACTCAGAACTAACAATGGTACTAAATTCAGGAATAGCATGCTTGTTAACTTCTTTGATGAAAAAGGGATTTCTTAAAACTCTTCCTCTCCCTACACACCTGAGCAAAATGGTGTTGTCGAAAGGAAAAATAAAACCCTTATAGAAGCTGCAAGAACAATGCTTTCAAGATCTGTCTTTTCTAAACAATGCTGGACTGAAGCTGTAGCCACTGCATGTTACACTCAAAACAGATCCACTATTGTGAAAAGACATCTCAAAACTCTTTATGAAATTTTTCGTAAGAGAATCCCAAACATCAATTTTATTCATGTCTTTGGATGTCCAGTTTACATCCACAATCATAACGATCACTTAGGAAAATTTGATGAAAAAGCCGATGATGGTTATCTTCTTGGATACTCACTTATTTCTAAGGCATTCGAAGTCCTTCTATACTAGGAAGTACATAATACAAACTGAAGTATCCTATCACATCACATTTGTGAATTTGGAAAAGCATTGTTGCTTTCAATTTCTCTAAAAACTTCAGTTGTCTTCATAACATTTTGTCTCTATATTTGAAGTATTTCCACCTGATGAATACCGTCATTCATTTGATGAGCCTTCGTTAATGGTTTCAAACAATCATTAATGATGTGTCCTTCATTGTTTACCATTTGAAAGATCCTGAATCCAGTTGTCCTTGAATTCTTGATGTTTAATTTCTGGTCACTTTGGGGGTTTGGGGTTTGGGGTTGGGGTTGGGGTGGGGTAGGTTTGGTGGTGGACTATGATTTAGGCGCTGTAGGTGGTTTTACTTTGTTTTTGGTGTTGTGGGAGTTTATGGGACATTTTAGAGTTTTGATACTTATTTGTATTTGCTGGTTATTAATGTGGGTGTTGAGACATTTATAGTACGTTTGTCTGGCTGGATGTGCGAAGGGGAGGCGGTTACTAGGACTGCAGAGTGTTTGGGGTGTGGAGTAGGACATGAGGACATATTGGATGTTGGGGATTTGTGTTTTTTTTGTGGTATTGTGATTGACGTTTTTGAACTACACCTAACATTTCCATCAAGTGGTTTTTTTATCTCCTTCGGTCCTCAAGGTCAGTTTGTTAATGGTCTCAGGGAACATACACATTGAGCTAGTCAATATCTGTGGACTATAAAATTAAATGCTTTCTAGGGATTTTTTATGGTATTTGTATCTATGTTTATTATATGGAATTGCTCTACTAAGAGCATATGGCCCACCACATCCATACAAATTCTTTTGTGCTCGTGCATTCAGCTCTGATTGTCTATTTTATTTGTCTCCGCTCTTCTGAATATGAACCTATATAGGTGACTCGCTAAGCACTTCTTTTCCTACTAAAGAATCCCTAGTTGGTGTTTTGTTTATGCACATCCATGCAAGATGAACTAAAAACTGATTATTTGCCGAGATAGAAGAATCAAAGTTAGACATTTGTTCCTGGCATGGTGCACCTTATGGCACTTAACATATTATTTCAACAATTTTTATATCCTATACCAATTTAATTTGGCTTCTTTTTTTATTTGTTAATATGGGGGTTTTTTTGTTTTTTGTTTGGTTTTTGATTCTTGGTTTTTTAGAAAAGATACAAAGGGATGAAATGATGTATATGTTGTTTTTGATTTGAAACTAGAATGTTCATTTAAAAAATAAAATAAGGCATGACTTCAAAGATTGTAGCTCAAGGCTACAATTTAGCAAGAAAGGGAAGCCAAGATGGCCGAGATTGTGGAGATTTTGATTGATTGTTTTTTGATACCTTTGTGATCCTGTTGCTGAGGCCTTAATAATAGTTTTGCAATGTCTGAAAGCATATTTTTTAAGTTCTCTTTTTTCTTGCCTTTTGCCTATTCTTTCTTTGATACGTCTTGGTGTTTATTAAATGGATGGCCAAATGTGCTGGAATGGTGGGGGGGTTTAGTTTTTTTTAGTTGTTTTGTTGGGGTGGGATTTCATCAGAATGGGGTTTTATGGTGCTATGTTGGGTGGTGTGTTTTTTTTGTGACAATTGTGTGTGTCCCATCCCTTTATCCTTTTGTTTGTTTTTGGTACAACCCTCCTTTAATTTATTGCACTTTTCGGTCGGGGGTCGAGGCGGAGTGAGGGGGGTTTCATTCGCTCAATTGTTTGTGATTTCTTGGGGGTTGTGCATTGGTGTGATTTTGGGTGGTATCATCTTCGCTGATCCGGGCGCCCACCCACCTGCCCGGTTTTTGTGGTGGTGAGGGATAATAATGAGTGTCTTAATCTGGGGGAGTCTTCCACACACTTTTCATCATTTCGGGCTGTGGGGTTGAGCTGTGCTTTTGAGTGGGGGGGGGTTGGAACTGGTGCGGTGTGGGGGGGTGAGGGGAATGCTGTGGTGGGGCGTGCGGTTTCGCTGGGTCGTCCTTGTACTTTTGCTGTGGGGGCTTCTTGCATGTGTGGGGGTGGGTTTTAGGGTGGTAGATTTGTGTGTGTTTGGTGGTGGGTGGGGGGTGGGGGGTGGGTGGGGGGGGCCGATAATGGTGGGCAGGAGGGGTGGTGGGGTGGTGGGGGGGGGCGGGGGTGTGTGGTGGTGGTTTTATTGCTGTGTATTCTTGTGGTTTTATGTTTGTGTTTTTGGCTTGCTACCAAGAATAAATAAAGTAATATATGTCCACGGATATGCTGAAGAAATAGTATGACATAATAAAATGTTTATCACGTGAAAAGTACTTCCAATGGTCTTCACCACCCTTCGTATGCCTAACAAATTTTTAAGGACCTAGCTCGGTTGGGCCATCCAAGGGTCGGGGGTCGCTGGTGGGTGGTTAGGAGTTGTGGAATCTAGATTTGAGGTGTGGAGGGAGGGAGATAGCCTTTTTTGAATGATTTGGTATCCGGCTATATCATCCTTTGTTTGTATGTGCGATGGAGTGGTGGGGGTTTGGGTTACTGAGTTGTAGGTTTTTGTTATTATTGAGACTAAGCACCTAATATACGATTTTCCGGATGTTGAATCACCCTGAAAGGTCGTCGATATATATCTATGACGATATTTCTTATCGAAAATTACTCATCTTTTACTACTGAATCTGCTAAAAAACAAGAATAACACTTCCGAGAATGATAAACTTCTTCCGAGAACACGAATACCACTTTCGAGAACTGCTAACGAAGTAAATCTAAACTCGATCATCCCAACTACTCAAATTTACTACCAAAATCGATCTCGAAAACTCAAAATCTTCAACCGAATTCTCTGAACATCATTGTATGCTTCTCGGACACAAATCGAATTCTCAGACATGAACAAAACCTCACAAAATGAGCACTCTAATTCTCTATTGGTGATTGATACCACTTGATAGGTCACATTAATCTTGAATTCAATTCATTATCGAAACATGTATGCGATTAGAGAGATGAGAATTAGTTAGAGAGGATGGCAAGTATTTGAAGATTCAAATGAAAATAAAAGGAAGGGAAAAATTGAAAGAGTTAAGAGTTTGTTTAAAGTGCATCACCCTCTAATGAAGATTGAGGGTATGTATAGTTATGAGTGAGTAGCTTCCCTTCCCTTTGATAGTTTCCTACTTGTCTCACATCTAGTCCCTAGACTTTGGTAATTATGCTATTTCATTCTTTTAGCGTTTATTTATACCTTATTACCAAACTACTTTGACATTATGTCATGAAAGAAACACTAATTACTTCAATATAATACAATCATCTACTTAATTAGAACACTCGTTTTGAGTTGATCAACTAACAACCCTGACCAACCCTATTTAGACTGGTTTTGTTGGTTGTATATGTGAATAGCTATAGTTTATAGATGTACCTAGTGAGAGATAACATATACACTTCCAAATATTGCAAGTAAACTTCACATTTCTCTCTTGTTTCTTCCACTACTAAGCTCGCGGCTAGATTTTAGTGTTAGTAGGGTGTGGCAATAACATTGATTTGATTCAAGAATACAAGACTCATTAGTTATCATATCTAAGGAGTTGCAAGGTGGTTTGGAAGATTGGGTATTATTTACAAGGGTTTGAAGTAAGAAGATAGTTAGGGTTTCCTAATTAGGGTTGATCTTGGGTTTGATTTATTAGGTTTAAGCTTAAGTGTAAGCTTGTGTTCATAATCCTACTACACTTCTCTAAGGTCTATTTAAGCTTTAACATTTCCATTTATTTATTTACATGTTTACATACTTGATATATATGTTAATCACCACCTAGGTTTGTATGTTATGAATTATGGGATAATATAAGGACAAACATGGTTCGAATTTTATATAAATATTGGTGAAACAATGCTTAAAATGGAAGCTATAATAACTTATGTGTATAGCGCGGAACTTAACACTTAGAGAAGTTTGTTTGTAATTTATTTGTGTTGAAGTTTTATTTACAAAAGTTATGTGTACAAAGATCATCACAGAAGGACTGTTACACTTGGACATATTCAATGGATATCATTTAATGGACTTCTATGATATATCAAGTTATTGCTATTTTAATAAGTTATAGGACTTGTAATGGTTTAATAAAGTAAAAATTATATAAACAAGTGCGTATACAGTAAAGTTATGGCAAAAAAACTGAAATAGCTACTGTTTGAATTTCTATATATAAACATATATATTTGATATTTTATTAATTTAGTGCTCATTTACAAGGATCATAAGCAATAGTAAGGACTTGAAACACCGAGCTCTATGAGTAACGAAATATATGACATTTTTAAGTTTACAAATTTAAATGTATAAAAAGTATTTTTATAAAAGTTAATTTTATGAGTATTCTTGACTGTTTTTAGATCTGATTAAATCATAGGGGAATAGTTTTTAATAAATATAGTACTGTTTCATGAGGCGAATCTAAACATGTAGAACTCGAAAAACGGGTTTGTAAAATAAAATGTGATACGTTATTTACAAGTTTAAGTCAAAAAGTATTTTTATGAGAAAAGTGAAATTTGATAAAAAATATGTTTACTTTTCACGACAGTGAAACTGATGGGATTAATTTTCCTAAATAGAAGCTTTTAATTACTGAAATGACGGGCGGCGTAAGGATATCACTAAAAACAGATAGAAAACGATAGGAGTTGTACAATTAAAATACGATTTGTCGATAAGTAAGAGTTATAAAAGAGTGTTTTTTATAAACTAGACACTTAGACTGTTTGTCTATTTTTAACACGTACTTAACCATATTATTAAAGTATAAAAATGGCGACTATAGACCTCTTCTCACAGTTGACGAATCATCATACATATAAATGAACGTGTAAAAACGACTGAAAGATATGACGTTTTTACTAAATGTAATATTAGTGTGTGTGTGAGTCTGTAATCTTTATAAATATTATTTTGTACTCAAAGAAAAATTTTAATATATTATACCTATGAGAATCATATAAATAATAGATATGCAGAGTGTTTCTGTTGGCAAATATTCAATTTGTTGAGACAAAGTACAAGACTTTGATTTTACGGATACAAATAATGTATGCAGGTTGATGTTGACAAGTGTAACGATTTAATTATTATTTCAACTTTTAAAAACTGTAACTAAAGAAGACAGTACTATAGGTGGTGGTGTGTAACTATATAAAAGCTTGTGAGTAGAATTATTAAGTAATTGTACTAATACAACCGATAATATTTATTAGGTTGTCATTCCGTCTTATCCGTGAAGTGTTTCTCATTTCACTTGAATACATATGTGACATCATGTTCTGAATTCACTAAGGTGAAGTTCATAGCCCACGTTTTACATTTATAATGATTGTACAAGTTTTGCTCGGGAGAAACATATGCATGTTTTATGATTGGACGCAAGGTGGTACATTTTAAACATGATTAGATGTTGCGGCTAACGTAGCGTAACCATCTGAGGACCTTTGTTCATGAACTGTTTAATTACTTGTTAAAGCACGAATGTTAGGTTATAAATAGATCTTTTTGGGGATGACTCCCCATTCCGGTAGTGAGTAGCTCTCATGGTGTCATGGAATGGAACAACGGGATGTATTCATGTCGGATTTGGGATGTTTTGGGTTGCAAAACATCATCATGGGCAAGTGGCAATATGTTTATTGTATTCAGGTACATAGTCGTGAGCTGATAAAAGTGTGCATGGAACTATTCGGGCACTAACAGTAAGATACATTTTGTAGATAGGATGTACAGGTATGCTAGTAATCACGGGAAATCTTTTAGGGTCCTTATATTATATTTACATGAAAACTTATGGAATGTTCACACCTTTGTTGGTTGAACGTTTTAAAAGCATTTTTTTCACAGGTCATTGAAAGGCACGAGGGTACTATGGATACTTTTGGGATGCTCTTTTGGGACGTTCGATGACTTAGTAGATTTAGCATCATTAGTCAGAAGGAGTTAAGTATGGTTAGAGTAAGAGATTTTTAGACTTTCTGGGGGCGTAAATGAAGATAGAAGATACATTGAGTTTTGGGGTATGTGATGGGGGGTTGTCCCCCGTTCACAACAGGCTTAAATTAATAATGAGGGTTACTTTTGTTCTACAGACTAATGTGTTCCTATAGCGGATAGAGAGGATAAGAGTGGGGGTGGGCCGTTGCAGGCGTTAGCGGGCTTCTGACTATGGGAGTTTCGAGACTTAGTCCCGATCTATATTCATGCGTTCGGCGGGCTTACCGGCGGACCGGCGTTAGATTCGCTGTGTATTTCTTGCATACATAATAAATTAAATCGGTTGAGCAATGTTTTCGTCGTCTTTTTTTTGGCGTGATATATCTTTTTTGCATTTTGCCTGCAACTTCTGGTATGATTGAGGGTAAAATATAAAAAAGAAAGGAAATTGTATATAAAAAAAAAAATAAAATAATATTATAAAAAATACTAATAAGATAAAAAACAAAAATTTAAAAAAAGAGAAAAAAAAGATAAGTATATAAAAAGAAAAATAAAAATATAAAAATATATTGTATAAAAATAAGACCTCACGGTGCTCTTCCTCCCTTTGTCCATAGCGTCTTGATATTGGTTCTCAGCGTTGGAATTGACAGGGGGCGAAGGACAAACAACCATCAATATGTAGGATGGCCAACAATTTCCACTCTTATTAATAATCACGCGAAGCTCCATAACCTTTTCTTACTATTCCTTCTTTAACGGAAATACTTGTCCAACAACATTACTTTTGTTTTGTGGCAGCTTGTGCGTTCAAAATTTCAAGACAATGAAAGTAAATTATTATAGCAAAGCTATGAAGCACTAGTCCGGTCTGTGCTTTTCCTTGCGTGTTGTACATCCTGCTCATTTAAGCTGGTGGTCATTATAATGTTATTTGACACTTGATAGGTGAATAGATCGATGAAATCGCATTGGATTATCTATTTGCTGGGAGGCATGGAATGGTGGGTACTCTTTCTGTTGTTGGCGGTGGGCGCTGGTCCTCCTTATATTTCGTTCTTTTTTGCGATTTGCCACGAGGGTTTTGTTAAGGTCTTAAGTGATGCTTTGGTTTTATAGAGGTGTCAATGAGTGGGGGGTGTGTTTCATAGAAGATCGTCCATGCGTGCATGGTTAAGAGCATGTTTGACTCCTTTCAGCATTTCCATTCGCACCGCACCTGGGCCGGCAGGTCTCTCATAAGTTACTTTATTGATGTTGGTGTGATGTGCTGTACTGGTGCGTTGTGTGGTGGTGTGGAACGTGCTGTGTTGAGTGTTTGGGTCTGGTAGGTCTTCCCCCGCGTACATGATTAACCTAGATTTTGATTATTTGGCCTGCATCACGCTGACTATTCACTTTACAATAGCCTATTTCTGGATTATGTAGGGAAGGTGCATACTTTCTATTGATTTATGCGATGGTTTTTTTCGGTTTTTATTTATAAAACATAGGTTATTTTTACGTTAGGTCATCGTTGAACAATAGGTTATTCACAAAACCCTGACGATCTCTTAGTCAGTTCTCTGAGTTTGAGTTAGATAAGGAGGAAAAAGGGTGGAAAGGAAAGGAAGCCCCTGAAAGAAAGAAGAAATGGTGACAGTAGATCATACTGAGCCAAATCGAGCTTCCAGCTGGCTCTTAGGGTATGTGGGGTGCTGTATTTTTTCTTCATTCCCTAACCAATTGCTGTACAATAATCCTAATACTTCATGTTTTTACATGTTAGTTCCATCAGTTTGCATCACCTACCTTTTGCTTTGCTTAAGGTCTATGTAATTTCTAAGACAATAAAACTATCTTGTCTTCATTCATGGTTTTGTTTTAAGCATGTTGTGGTTTGTCACATTCACTAGTGACATAAATTGGTTTGAGTCACAAGTAGAAGTACATGATACATAATCGAGTTCCATTTTCTTAGGTCTCGTTTTGCACAAATACAGTTGTAGTCTTATATCGTTATCTTAGAATTTCTGTATCAGTGTTGATGTGATAACTATGCTTATTCATATATGTCTCTCCTTCATGGTATTGCTCACCTTTACCATGACCATTGTGATGTTTTGTATTACGGTTTTGTAGACACGGCGTTGGGATAGTTTCTGTTCAGTTCGGTCTGTATTGTCGGCTTTGTTCTTCTTGTTCGATTGTGTTAGTTTGATAGCTCGCTGTCTGATTCTTAGTTTATTTCGTTGAGCCGCTTGTTTTACTGCATTGTCTTTTGACCCCCTCGTAACGCTCATCAAATACCTTCTGATGTTTGAACACACTCAACTAATTACCTCTGTCCATCATTTTTCGCTAACTTACTACTCCTAAAGTGTTTCTCTTTTTTTTAAATACAATTAAATTGTGCCCTGTGTTGCATTTTATACATACATTCTATATTTAATATATTAGAAAGATAGAATATCCTTATAACATAAGTATAGTATTGACTCCTACATCATGTCTTTCTCCTCTCATCTTACTGTTATGATTGTTGTATTGACGCGTTTGTTCACTGATTCGTCATGGTTCTGTTGCATGACAGTTGGCTGACTTTCTTGTTTGACATTTGTTTGAGCATATAATGCTGTGTTATACACCATATCTATATAAACTATCTCCATTTCTGACAACCTCAAACGATATATTTTCAAATTTCTCTAAAGAAATATTTTTTACTTTCATCTATATTAATATAATCCAACTAACATTCAGCATACTCACTGTTCACAAATCTTATCAAAAAAACACTACTCCCTCTAACATCCAGTTCAAATGTCTCCAAAATCCACTAAATATCCTACAAATGGGAGGGGAGGCAATCTTTCTATCACACATTACATGCTCATACACTGAAAATTTACTCCCAATGAAGGAACTTTGTCTACATCATGACAAACTCGATAAGTCCCTTAGAAACCTCATTTCTTATAACACCTTTATCTATCGCTTTGAGCTGTGATAACCTTTTTTCTTGGGAGATGTTGCACTTTACCACCATATAAAAATGAAGTTGCACTTTCTAAATATCCACTCTACACCCATAACACAAGATGTCTTTCTTGGTATGTGTCCTAGCTGTCGTTTTCAGGGACTCTTCATTTTCCATCTTGTTGTCCTACAAGATAATAGATTTTCACTCTAGAGATGCACACCACCCACCCCTCCCCAACCTTTTATTCATAAGAGTCGTACCTGGGGAGTGATTTATGGATACTTATATTATATAAATCAATCGCACTTAGGAAAGACTACCCTCTAGAGTGTTTCTGAGGTTATTCCACTACACACAGGTGGTGTTAGAGGAGAGTGTAAGGGTGTTTCTTGTGGACGAGTTAGTAGGTAGAGGACCAAGACTGTTAGTTATGAGCGACGAGAAGGAGTCAGTGCAGGTACTAAGCAGACATAGAACCATCATCAAAGTGACAGGTAATAGAGGAAATGGGAGACGTCTGTTAGCGGACATAAGACGATGTTTTAAGGAGAGTAGTACATAGAAAGAGGATATTAGGACAGTAGCTAGACATAGTTCCGACCCTCGACTTACCATTTTTTAGAAAAATGATATAGGAAATGCTTTTTAGGGCACAAATTCCCTTACCTAACTCAAGTATGTAATGTTTCCCATCCCGTTCCCTACGATTTTTACACTCACGTCTTAATAAGACTCCAGGATTATTGCAACAAATAGGATACAATGGGGATTGTTAGAACAGGTGGGTGCGGCAAATGGAACTCTCAAAAGGAGTTGTCTTCAATCCTAGACTGGACGGTTGCTGGATGGTGTCATATTCATTTAGTGGTTTTGGTCGGGAAAAACAAGGTGCCTAGATCACAATTCATCCAATATAGGATAGCCATTGACTCTATCTTGTATTGTCTGGACAATGGTCAGAGGAGGGGTACATGTAATTATGCGCCAAAGTTAATATTGGGAGAATCTATATTTCATATGCTTGATACAAAAAAGAAATAACGGGAAAAGATTGTTCCTTTTCCCTAGGTTTTTTAATACTCTTCACTACTTAAATATATTATAGTGAAATTATGATAATGAGGTTGCTCCAACCATAAACTCCCTTCTCAACGTCTTCTATGTGTTCACAACTGGGACACTGTAAGCCATTACAACTCTGAAGAAAACCTCTATTCATTACCCACCCATGAAAGGCCCAGCTGCAAGTCTAATGTTGTCACTCTCCTATACTGTGTTCTCCAAAGCTCCAAACCCTTCCTCACAAAAACTCGAGGAGGTTACCCAAGGCAAATACGCCTGGAGCTTAAAGTAGATCCAGGAAGAAAAACCAGAATTGAGTCACTAGTGCGCTCTATCTAGAGATGTATCACTAGAGATAGATCTAAGAGTGAGGCTCTGGTCTAGCAATAACTGTTGGGAAGGACTAATAGTCTAATAGCACAGCTCGCGTGCTGTATAGTTTTCGCGATAACAACTCTACTCGAAGATAGCATCTGTATATATAATCTATATGTGATGTAGTAGTTGTTGTTAAACGTACTTGTATTGATATCCAAGAGGATCTAGATGTCAGAACTATAAGCCGCCAAGCCTGTAGCGCTCTCTGATGTTAACTGATGCGTATTACAGCTCCAGTGTGTACTGTCTAGAGTTGTAGTGTTCGTCTGTTTGAAAGCGATCTCCTAAATTGTGGATAGGATAGCAGTACATTTTATGCACTGATACTACTCTTATCAAAAACGTATATTTACACGCAATGTTACAAGCTGTTTGTTTGTGAGCTTAATTAAAAGTCAAGCACTAGAATCTATGAGAGAAGAGTGACTATCGATTACTCGTCTTCTGAATAGAAAAGTGTTTAGAGGGAAGTGTCACTCGCCTCTGTCACACACTACAGCCGTCCGTTGTGTGGTATAAATTGTAACAGATGTGTCTATTTCTAATCGTCGTGTGGGCGGATAACGCAGATATAATACAACACTTGGCTTATTCTATGCTTTATTACCTTGTGTCTGTTTAGTATTAGTTCATACTCTTTGATACTCTTGAGACTTGTGTTGTGTGTGTCTCGGATCAGTAAACCATCTCAATGGACTCTCGGTGAGTTTCATTTTTTAGATCACAGATAGTATAGATTGGTCACTCTTGACTGTCGCTGATAAAGGGGTCTGATCTCTGGGAGTGTTCAGGGGGTAGTATGGAGTGTCTCAGACTCAGGTTAAAGACATTGATCAATGCGAGAAATATGAGTAAATGGATAGAAGTGCAAGTTTTAGAGTGGGCATTTGTAAAGGATAACCAGATCTATTGGAATGTAGATTCGAGAGGTAGGTGTATTAGCTACTATAGATGTATTGCTTACTAGGTAGAAGTGTACCATGTGAGGTTTCTAAGAGTTGTGATAAGTCAAGATTTCGGACACTCGCAAAGGGTTGATACGCTCAAAAAATATGCTATCAACTAGAGATCTCATACAATCTGAGAAGGTAGTTTGAGAGTATAGGAGTGTGTAATGTAAATATTTATCTATTCCGTATCACGTTAGCACTATGACATGTGCATTAGGTAGTGAGAAGTAGAGTCTAGAAATATGGAAGTAGTAGTAATTCTCCTTCGTAATGATCTATAGAATGTAGTATTACATTGATAAAGTCTCATGCGAAGGAGAATTGATCTTATATAGATTCACCAGTGTACCCACGTGACGGTTGGCTTGTGAGACTTGCTCGATATTTATAAATCTAATCGTTGAAAGATCTACTGTGATGTGTTGTGAAGGTTTGATTGATAGAAATTGTGTAACAATGGAGGCTATAATTGAAAGTAGTTATAGTCTAGACTGTTCCTATGGGGGTACTTGCCCCACTACGATGTTTTTTTTTTTTTTTTTTTTATTTTTTTTTTTTAAACTCCCATCATTGTTACAGATGAGAGTAAAGAAGAGGAAGCTGACAAAGAATAAACTCATGATACTTCTCATGACATGCCTGAAGACACTTCAGTCCCACCTCCTCCATCTCTAAAATTAGCTCAAATTTAAGAGTTAATGGCTCAAGTTTAATTACTATGTCCCATGATATGCGTTTTATGAGCTGGAACAACAAAGGGCAATAGCTGAAGCTGAAGTTGCCTCACTAAAAGCTAGGCCCTCATATCCAGATGTCAATAACATTACTACTTAATCTGTGGTGTGTATAATTTTTCGCTCTAAGCCTGTGATACTCTCTAAAAACTTCTTGGCCTCACATAACTTTGCTAGCTGCTTACCAACTGAACTGAAAGAACTCCCCTCAAAATTCACTGAATTATCTAGAGAGATTAAAAAGCTAAAGCAGACCTTGTTGTTAAAGGTATTGGAAATGAATGATGTTACCTTTGTTGTGGGACTTGTTTAAAAGAGGTTGTTTGCTGTAACTCGCAATGAATGTTAGAGATATCATCTTTTTGAGAGATATGACTGTCTTTCTTCCATCCTGATTAATACTCTGTCGTCGCTATTATATGGATCTAGGGTGTTTCTGCAGCTTACCAGAATCGTATCCACTACAGATGGTACAATTGGGTTAGTACAAAAAGGATTATTGGCTAATCAGAGCTTCCAGCCATTTGTGTGCCTAAGTTGTTCTTAGAGCTACTCAAATAATTAATTAGGTTAAACAAATAATGTACTAAAGTGAGTTACATACAGGTGGCTAGGCGATTGGGCTTTGTAACATTGGTTTAAGTGGTGTCGTCTATTGTCTGTGCTCATGAAGAAGAAACAGCAGGTACGGTGAAGACTGTATGAGAATAGGGCCCACTAGTGAACTCATAATTACGTGTAAACCTGTAGAATCTTAAAGGGATGTTAGAACTTTCTAGATAGAGAGTCATGTTGAAGAATAGAGCAGGGTGCATGTCTATGATATCTAACTGGTGAGGTGTGGCAGGAGATGATAGGTGTCAGTGTTACGAATGTGAAGTCGCGTTATGACAAGAGGATGTATCTTCAGTCAGACCAAAGCAGTGTACGCTCTCTGTAATAGACGAATCGCTGCTGTGAAGAGATGGAGATAGATATAGATATATATATGAGAAAGGTTTAAAAACATAGGTTAATCTTAATGCCATACATTACGAACACTCGCTAGTAAATATCGCTCTGTGTAAAGTATGCTTACTGGTTCACGGCTCGCTGTTAGGGAGCATGCACTATTCACATAGTGACAGAGAGGTAGACAGTCTCTAGAATTTATATATACCAGGGTACACTGTCATATCTAAGTAACGTGGATACCAATATTCCAGAAAAAGGCGACTCAAAAACCACGGCATTCCATACAATACATGTTCTAACGAACGGGAAGTGAATGAAAGTCACATTCATGAATGTAGAGTAGCTGGTCCTACTTTGAGCATATACTGGAACGATATGACGTGTGCACTCATAAGAATGTGAGATATAAAGTGCTCAACGCTATCTTAGGCGACTCGCTACCTCAATATAGATATTTGGGGGGGATGGTAGTATCTTATTGAGAGAGAGAAAAGGCGTTCTATTTGTGCGCCGTACGCTATACTATAGAAGAGTAGTAATAATAATTATTCTGATGTGGATCCAGACGGGAGAGGTGTGTATGTGAAGGAGATACTCGGTGGTGCTGTTCTTGGTCAGAGAGTCTGTTATGCGCCTTAAATATAGAGAAGTATACTTGTTGTTAAGATAATTTGTGGTTGGGTCACAGGATTAGAAGCGGATGTCGATGATAGAGCTGTGCGCGTATGAGTATTTGCTGAGATCTGTACTGCTCCCTATTAAGATGCTTGGTAGAAAGAACGGTAATTCATAGATAGAGAGGCTAATATGATAGATAAGTAAGAAGATATAGTTTCTGTATGAATGTGTTATTGTGATCTCTCTATCGTATGAGTAGATAGCATTGAGAGCCGTTTGCACTTTGTGTTCGATATCTATAGAAGTACCCGTAAAAAACGAATTAATCAGGAATTTAAACAAGGTAAGATATGAATAACTAGTTACTTCCTCCTGGTTTGCATCTCAATAAATGGAGAAGAAACATGCGATAACTAGTTAATTCGTCCTCCATGAGTGTCTAATGTAAACTTCTAAGGAACTTTCCAAGCTTTTCTTCGTCAAATATAACCTGTAATCAAAGACCAAGTGACAACTTATACCAAGCGTAAAATCTTACGGGATATAATAAATACAACCTCACTAACTAAGTTTATACTCTACGAAAGCAATAAAGATAGGATGAGAGAATTGTTTATTAAATCATGGGATTTTTGCAGAATTTTACAAAAAGAAATTACACTTTTTAGATGTTACCAAGTTATATTTTAAAAAAATACTTACAAATATTGAAATTTTCTTGTAGCTGCCTCGATGACGCTGTCAGGAATCTCCTTGCCCTTCACGATAAAGTGTCGACTTGTAAACAAAATGGTGACGGCGTTCGCGTGTTAAATCGTGGACCAAGTTTCACTAATTCTGAATCTGAAAAACGTTCACACTTTTTTTTTTTGATGAAAAAAAATTTCCTTGTACGCAATCTTTAATGTATTTCCTGCATTACTCAAATACTACATAAAACCTGAGATTTGACAATACAATCATATGACTCGAAACAAACACACAAGAATTACAAACACAAGACACACAAAATGACAAGAACACGTATGCAACGATCAAATATAAGAATGTGAGTTGACCTGCCCAACATCGCGCTTATTCTTTGGTTCGAGCCACAGGCCTTTGACTCTACGCTTATTGGCGACGGTTTGGTTAAAAGGTGGGTCTCCCCTACACTTGAGGTTAAGTGTGGGTGATAGTAGCGATACACACGGTTTTGATGGAAGTATGCCACGTGGGGTGAAGGTGGTGTGTGAATGGTCAAGGGTTTTACTACCTTCATCCTAAAAATACCCAGACTATATGGGTCAATAGGTGGGTCGGTTCCTCTTTTGTCTCCTAGATTTACATCTAAGGGTGAAAATTTGGGTAAAAGTTGAGGCTCCGGTTCATCAACACTAGGAAATCCCTTAGAACTAAGAAAGAGGTCATGAGTATTAGTATTTAAGCCTAGATCCTCTAGGTATTTATGGTGTTTAAAGGGTTCTACCTCCATTGGGATTCCTATAGTTCTTCTACTTCTTTTCGGGGGGAAGTGTACGGGCGCGGGTTTGTATGTCTCAATTGAGATGGGAGCACTGTGTGGGTGTATTTATGGGCTTGGAAATTATCCACGCCTTATGCCTCACATCCATAGCTAGATCACCTATAGGCTATCATTATAACCTGCCATGCACTTAGGATATCTTATCCAAAAACCATCTCACATTCTTAAATCTCTTTTTATGTTTTCTTTAGGTGTGACCTTTGAAAATTCAATCATATCATCAACTCATGGTTCATTGCTAAGTAGCTTTCTCAAAACTTTGATTGCATTTTGGGTCACTTTTCCTACCGGGCCCTCACTAACAAAAGTTTGATCCTAAACACAAGTTTGTATGAATCCTTCACTAGGTGAAAGGCTCATATTGTTCATTAATTTCATAGGTAAAGCATTTTGTGATTGTTGATTATTCACCTTATTCCCAGAGATACAAACTATGCATCTGTAACCCAAACACTCTCTCATTCCCAAAGTACAATCGTTGAATTCGCCAGAGCCTTCAAAAAATCTTGCTAATTCGAGAGTTTACATACAATCATGAGAGGTGAGAGAAGAGTAATTTAGACAAAAGTAATCTGGAATAAAACAAGAATAGTAAGTTAGACTAATAAGGAAGAAACAAACAAAATAAAAGAAATCATCACTTGATAGGAATATGGTGAGTAGACCTCACGATAAATAGACTCGTGACAAACCTAGAAACTATTCCTCCTGGCCGTCGGCGCCAAATCTCGATGCCAGAGTTTTGCCTCTAAGAAACCACAAAAGCTTTTGTGCAAGATCCTCTAGGTAGTAAAACCTTAACCATTGTAGTATAGTATAGGTAAATCTGAGGGATTAATCGTTCTTTAGGGGAATAGTAAGGTAGGCTCGAAAGTGTGGTATGTCGAATAGGTCTAAGGATTGAGGGAGGAGTATTTTTGTGCTTTTGTATTTTTACAGAAAGCTAAGAAACCTAAGTAATTGACAGAGTGGTGGTATTGATAAGCCACAGAAGACTTTAAACTTACTTGAATAAAGATAATACAACTAATAAAACAAGAACGAATTAAAGAAAACTCAAGAGAAGCAAATTGTGTTCACTTAGAATTCACGCCCCTTAAATATGTGTGTTTAATATTTAAGAATAATTAATTGACCGGTTCTATGATGAATTTTAAATGGCTTGGTTAAGCATTCACATCCCCTCGCCCTTCTATACCTATGGCCAATGTCTATGAGGTTTCTCAATCGAACATAAACATATAGCTATAAAACATTGGACTGACTCAATATCATACACTATTGCGACCTATGTGATCTGTTAGTTGTAAGAATCACTAGTTAGACCTAGAGAAGATGCCTCTTTTGACTAACTAACACACGCTTACGTACAAATCGTTAATTAACTTATCCAAGCTTAGGTTGCTAAGTCAAGTTTTAAGGCCTTTAGGTTGCTAAATGACCCAGAATAAACCAATTCCATGTTAAGATTGCCTAATCATGTAATACTAGTTTATTACCAATTAATTTAATGATTCTTGTATGTAAACATATGGATCTTTGATCAAACATGCATAATATTAATAATCATACCATGATTCATCATTATAAACATACACACATATCTAGGGGTTGTTACATCTAAGCAAACACAAAAGAGATTTGCCAGTGAACATACCATAATCAAACCATAGACTAGTAAGAATCATATAATTGGTGTTTCATCAAATTGTTATGGAATTTATAGGTCAATCCCAGAATCATATGATTGTATGGGATGGATTACACCATGAAACAGGGAAAAACAGCTCCAATGTCGCGCAATAATTGGTTTTAGAGGTTTAGAAGTTAATAAAAACTCGAAGTTGTTGAGGTTTGTGTATTTATTGGAATAAGTCCCGTAGTAGGTTCGTCAGGATGCGTGTGATATCCAAAAAATGCGGCGACACCGTCACCAGGAGTCATAGTACAAAGTGTTCTAACTACGAATAACACTTGACTCACTGCATCGTGTGTAACAGATGACATGTCGCTGATGGAAAAATCACGTCACCGTCGACAGCAGGAATGATTAAGTACATAATTTTGGACATAAATGAGCTTGATTTAGGGGGTCTTAAACGACCCGAAAAAAAATATGTATAAGTGTTATAAAAATGACACTCATCATCAGACAAGTGGTATTCCGTCCCGACAAAGTACAGTTCAATTGTACCTTTTTCAATATGCTCTTTGATAAAATGATAACAGATGTTAATGTGTTTTGTACGTGAATGTTGTATCAGTTTGCATGATATGGCAATTGTACTTTTTGATTCACAAGTATTGAATCTTGTTGTAACGATATCATGTAATCAAGCAGTTGCGTTTCACATCCGATGACTTGTGTCGAAGATAGCTGGCAAAAGATACGTTACTTAGCTTCCGCAGGTTGACATAGCTGTATAATCATGCCTTTTTTTGAACGACTGGATATATATATTATAGAGAACTAGCTTGTCTCCTAGAAACTAAAGTCCTCCAGATGTGCTTTTGTAATCATCAAGGCACCCTGCTAAATCTGCATCTGAATACGTAATTAGATCAAATACAGAATCCTTCGAGTACCACAATCCCTTGTTAATGGATTGTCGGAGGTACCGAAAGATCCTTTTGACCTCTTTAAGGTGTTTCTCAAGTTGGGGCGTGCTCCTGATAAGTCGTGACTAGACGAAGATTGTGTGCAGAATGCTATATTTGGTCGACTTGCACGTGGATTACATGAGTCCTCCGATCATACTATGGTTATTTAGTTTTAGATCAGTTTGGCAGTACACCTGTAGATATCTTGCATCGATTTTGGCAGTAGCCATCGGGATTTGTAAACAATAAATGACATTTTTCCTGTTAGTCCGTGTTTTGTCTAGAAGCTCCATGTGTTATTGAGGATGGTTTATTGGAAAGGTCCACGAGGGGGTTGATGAATCGTGAAGTCCTAAAAAAGAACTTCACTCTCACCCATCGCGTTTGAATTTCAAGAATTATCTTGTCAGTAGTTTTTCTGAAATCTGGTGTGTGGGGAAACTGGATTGTGTGTGGAGACCAAAACAATGTCATCGACATATATTTGAACTTAATATAAATTGCATCCCTGTTTCGTTCAGCATTGTGTAGTGGTTCGTTGATCTACATTACCTTGTAGTGAAATGGTTACTGTTCATATTCAAGAAGGAAGAAAGCTTGTCATACCATGCTCAAGGAGCTTGTTTAAGACCGTATAAAGCTTTCTTGAGACGATAAACGTGATTAGGAAAGTCTGGATCTACAAATCCGTCAGGCTGACCTACAAAAACTTCTTCTTTTAATGGACCATTCAGGAATGCAGTCTTCACATCCATTGGTTTTGAATTGTAAGTTCTTGTGAGCTGCGTAAGCCACAAACACGCGAACAACTTCTAGTCGTGCTACTGGAGCAAAAGACTCCTCAAAATCTATTCCTTATTGTTGACGCTATAAATCCCTGTTGGCAGCGATGACGCCAGCATTTTTCCGAGTGATTCGTTTTTAAGGCGCATTTTGCGTCTTGTTTTTCCAAAGCCATTTTACCTTGATTGCATGTCTGCTTTCATGTAATGGAACAAGTTCACACACATCTAAACCTTTGAATTGATTAAGTTCATCTTGCATGGATTTAATCCAGCTATGATCAAGCATAGCTTCCTTGATGTTTTTAGGTTCAGTAAGACTCGCTTGTAGTGAGTTAACGTACATATCACAAACTCTAGTGATCAGTCTTCGGGAGTCTATTTCTTGTTTGAACTAGCTTGGAAGGGTTACCAATCACTTGTTCAATTGGATGATTCTTAGTCCATTTATCAGTGTAACAATGTTGTTGATGAAACTCGTGCATATTTGATGGGTCCTGGTAGTTTGAAGATGACTCGGCTTCTTCGAACTCAGGAATTTCAAAAAAATACATGACAGTGTTTCACCTTAATCCGTTTTCTAGAAAAAAGTTATTCTTGAATTTGGTTGTCATTAGAATAAGTGTCCAAGACTGGAGTGGATGATTCTTGTGTGATTGGTCTTCGAAGGTGGTTAACCACGAGTGGTAGCATAACTGAGTGAGTGTTCAGAAAATGATTGAAGAATGGTGATGGAGTGTGCATATTCAAGTCAAGAGGGGCCGCGAGAGTGGGGTTACGGGTATGGTAACAGAAATATATACCCCCCGCCGTCGCCAGCCCCGTATGGGACTCGGCTAGTATCGTGTAGTTGTAGTCATACTGTTTTGCCCATATCATAAGTGTGGCAATAATCGACATGCAGGTCCCTATTCTGGTTTGTTGGCTTCCTGAATTAGTCTCGTAATTCAGCAATTACAACCTACATATACAACCACTAGGTCTAACCATGCTCTTTAACCCGGTCACTACTAGAAAAGATTCGGGATAGTCCCCCCTCCACACTCAACCTAACCGCGTTCTCGGTCACGTACGTAGTACTGCCAGCATCCCTTACAAGAAGAACTGACACGTGGTACAGCTCTTCTTGGAAAAGAGCCTAGTCAGTTCATGCGCATATGAAGTTGCACCAATTCCCCAACCATATGCACTACATTTGCAGCGGAATTATTTGACACTTTGGATGTACCTTTGGCGCATAATATTTTTATATAGAGGACCAGAAACAAAAGAATTATCGACTAAGTCTTTGTTGTGTGTGTGATGTGTGTACGGTAATTCCTCTTTAGTTCTTCTGATGAGAATCTGTGAAAATTTCGCAGCAATTTAGATCGGGTCCTGAATTGTGCACTCTCAGAAAGCCCTTAGGTGTGAGTTCATCAAATTTGACATGGACTGTTTCCATTATCTTTTTGGTTCGACGGTTGTAAATACAAAACCTCATTCTTGATGGACTCGAATAACCAGATATGATGCCAAAGCATCCTCGATTTTATTTTCCCAAGGGTTCTGATTCGAAGAACCATTTGTTGGCGTAATCGAAAGAGAATGTCACCAAGAGCACATGATGTAGTATTAAACATTGGGTTTTCTTCCTCGAATCAGCTCATAAAAGAGTCTTGTTTGTTAACCCGATAGTATTTACAATAGGAGCGATAGCTCGAGTAATATTGCAAGCATGAGAAATAGTTACCGCCTCCAAGAAATTCTAGATTTTTAGATAAAAGATATAGCATTGTGCGTGCTGCCTTACTCGACTAGTGTACCGATTATCTATACGAGTTCACCTACAACACCATTTTGTTAGGCGTTCGAGTATTGAAGAGTGGATGTTGATGAAAACAATGCCTAGCTTTGCATAAAACGACCGCAATTTATCATTCTTAAACTCAGTTCCATTATCAGTCCGGATCTTCAGAATTGGAGCCTTTAGATTTCGTTGAACTTGATTAATGAAATTGATGATCATATCTGGAGCCTCATCTTTGGTACGAAGAAATTATACCCAGGTGTATCGAGAATAATCATTGATGAACACTAGAATATATTTCTTGCCATTGATGCTTTCTACCCTCATTGGCCCACACAAATCCATACGAAGTCATTCGAGTTTGAATTCTGTGCTAGGAACCAATTTGGATGAAAATAAAGATTTTTTTATTTTTCCTTGCTCACATTGTAACCCTCGCCCTTTTCTGTGCTTTGAATATTCTAATAATAGTCCTTCGACTATTTGACGTTGTCAGTTTAATTAGAATATGTACCGTGTTGACGGTGGTGATTTTATGAGAATTGTGACAATTGATGGTTTATTATGTATAATAGTCTCTTTTGAGGGTATTATTGTGTTATTTAAGTTCCGGGTGGTTGACCCGTGAATTTTTGAGAAATGCCAAAAAACGAGTCCTGACACTTCCGTTAATGTCCAAATGAGTTTTTAGGAGGTCTAATGTGGAAATATGTCAAGTAAATACTCTAAGTTATTGAAAAATTATTTTTAAAGTGAATAAAAATGCTAAGTAACTCTGAGGAATACTTTACGATTAAGATTTATGAGTCTTTAAGTGACCCTGACACAAAAACGATGACACCCGAGAGCCTAGGATGCTCTAGCCGGTTATGGACAAGTGTAGGAGACAACATGGCTTATTTTTAGGATCTTTGTCCAAGCATGGGTACAAGTATTTTGTCTTGGCCTAAAAAAACAGGAATGCATGTTTGAATCAATTACTTTCTTCCTTTTCTTCTCTTGGAGATAGTCGTACCGAAATACAACACAGATACACACTGATAATTTGTGAAATAGTGATCAAAAACATGAGTGTTGAGGTGTACTTTCCGAGGTTGATTCTAAGACTAACGGTTGGTGAGCATGTTGCGCTAAACGAACTCGTATTTGGGTTGTGCCGGTCGGTTTCGCTAGTCGAAAATTTGTGAAATTGTTGGACCAGAGTTTTTTGTAAATTCAGTTCTAATTGTAAATTTTACTTGTCCTTTTGGAAGTGTTAGTGAGATTCATCGCTCGCTTGTTTAGTTGTATCGACCGTTTGAAGAATCAAAAGCGAAAAGTTTAAAAATGAATATTTAGGGTGCGTTTGGAGTTCGAACAAGATGAAATAAGGATGAGGATTTGTTAGTTTTGAGTGTGTAGGTCGTGGTGAGTTGAGAGAAACATGTATTTGCTATGTATAGCTCGTATTTTGTATGTGTGGCTTATTTTGGCGTTATTTATGTGGTTCGAATGTCTTATTGGTGGGCTGTTATATGCTTCTCGGCAAAATTAGGGTAAGATAAGGTAAGTGATATTTGGTTATCGCTAGCTTTAGTAGGTCGATTTTTTGTGGACTTTTTTATAGCTATGGTAATAACCAAATACGTATAACGCTAGCTTATTGAGCTTATTTTAAGAGTGATCAGAGAAATATACGCATTATTTTAGTGAGTCTATGGGCTCATTGGTCTCCAATAAGAGCATAATAAGAGACTGAGGGCCGTGGCTTATTGATGGCTTATTGTGGTCCGGGTTACTTATTTACTTATTGATTTGAGCTTATATATGCTATTGGGCCTTGGTTTTGGGCTTAGAACGTATTTTGGATACATAAAAAGTATAATGGATCCTTATTGGGCCTTAAATCCCAAAGCCGTAACTGGTTATTTTGGGAGTTTTGACGAGCTTTTGGGAAGTGAAAAGCACTTGTGAAAATATATAGAAGGTTGTTTTGAGAAAGTATCTTGGTAAACGTGGTGAAATGTGATTTTTTTGGAATTTGGTTCGGAAAGTGTCGAAATGTTGAAATTATTTGAAAATAAGGTTTGTTAACCTTGGAAAACGTCATATAAACGTACGGGTCATGCCAAAATTTTGTAAAAAGTCTATACTTAGAATTTTTACTTAAAACGTAAATTTTATTTTAATAATAAAATATTATAATTTTATTATTTTAATAAGTCGACTAAAAGACGAAAAATATAATTTTTCTCGAAACTTTTCTAAAATGTTTAGTAAACATAAACGTTCTATTTCGTATAGTATAAACGATATATTTATGGTAACTAAGTGTACCGAATGGACTTATAGAAGTATATTTATAATTATTTATTATAAATATTTACTTATATGTTGATCCCAATAGAATAGATCTTGCTTAGCTTGTATAAGGCTAAGTTGTATTGAATAAATTCAAAACAACTATGATAGAAACTTTAATAGCGAATATCAAAGACTATGCGGAATCTAGTCAATGATACTAAGAAGAATTTCAATGAAACAGTAATGAATAAGATCAATAACAAACAGTTTACCAAACTTTCAGCCTCAATATAATACGAACACTCTTAATAGTGTTAGGGTTTACAAAACCTTGAAGCTACGAATAGATTGACAGAACAATGAAAAGATGATATCAATCTCTATGCCCTAGGAACTCCTTTTTGTGACAACCATGACTTGAGCAGATTAGTCAAACTATTAGTGTTGACTTATAGATCTGTTGCAATGTCTGGGATATGTGTTATATGTGTTTATACGTGTCTTATGTGTTTTTGTGGGTTATGTGAGATTTGATAATCAATCCATTGAGCGTGATCGTCTCATTGGGATTGGATTTGTGTTGGATTTTGTGGAGTTCATTTCGTTCACTTTTAGTGACAAGGAAATGATTTTGGTGATTGAAGCGGTTTCGCGTTAATTGTGTAAGTAATTATACGTATATGTATTTATGTGTTAGTAATATTATGATGAGATTAGGTTTTAGTGCTAAGGATTTGAAAAAAATGAAATTTCTATTTTTGGAATGTTAGGTTTAATAAAAATGAAAAAGTTAATTATTTTTAAAAGTCTAGTAAATTGCGTTTACGCAAAAAGGTATGCGCAAATAAGTTTACGCAAATAAGTTTACGCAAATAAGTTTAGGTTTTTATAAAAACTTAAGGTAATGTTAATAATTAAGTAATTAATTAATAAAAAAATAAAAAAAAAGAAAATATGCCATTCGGCCGGATAAGGGAAAGAAAAGAAAAAAAGGAGTTTTAAAAGGAAACAAACTCTAATTAGATCTTATCTA